>PNEQ01111620.1:0-17943 GCA_003012365.1 Medauroidea extradentata
CTCTCTTCGGGGGTGAGTGCATGGCCACAATCGCAGCCATGCCTCCAGACAACCCTGCTCAGCCCATGAGGCCCGCGACCTCCTAATACCTGCACGTTACCTAAGGCGTATAAGGCTTAGCCTTGAGACGCAACTCAATCCCTCCTTGCGATATAACTAGTTACTAATGCATGCCGGAGTACCCATAGACTGAGACGGGATACACGCTGGCGTAGCGGGATTTGGGGGCTCGCCAGAAAAAAAAACAGTCTTCACTTTCGTGCTGGACTCCGGACTGTGCACATCTCGTCGGGACGCGCGCCAAGTGACCTGTCAGCTGGGGGGATCCCGAGGTGCCAAGGGGCGAAGTGTGGCGAGCCCACTGGCAGGATGCAGCAGCGTGGCTTACTGTCGGGATGTGTACATAAGGAGTTCCAGGTGCAGTGACCATCTGCGACACGACGCGTCCCTGGGTGGCGGATAAGGGATCCCAGCTTGCTGGGGTGTCTGGAAATACCCAATACCAGCCCGCGGACCAACTGGCGGGAGTCGTTGAAGTGTCATCATGGGTCGTTGTAGTAAGAAGAGTAGGTGGACCTGAAGTCGGCGAGGGATATTGCTGGACGTAGGTGCCAGTCATGCTGAGGCAACTATCTTCGAACTGCTATTACAGCTTTTCTCACACCGCAACAACCCCGCTAAGGCGGCTGGTTATCTGTGAAAGGTTCTGTCTGCTCAACGAGGGATGAGATACCTGCTCGACTGAATCAACGACCTGTGATGCACCAACGAGCTCCGGTAACAGATGCGACGGCACTGCCACATTCAACATAAGCCCTCTCCAAGCCGGTTTTGGAGGGGGCTTCACAAGTACCTAGAGTACAGCGACAACCTCGGCCCCTTCTCCTTCTGGGAATGGTGTCCGCAACATATTTGACAACCGGCAGCAGGTTTCCTCCAGTGTTGACGCTGGTTTACTGCTGTTTCCCACATCATAACATCAAAAGGCTGCAAGGGTCCAAACCGTGGTCCTTGCAGGCTCTCCCTAGCGCTTGACGCACCGCAGGCCACGGCATTTCCCTCCTACTCTTAACTGAGCGAGACGGAAACTGCACGGCCACTAATTTTACATTGTAACAATTAGCTTATAGCCGAGAAGGCTGGCACGTACTAGATTCCTCCCCCTAGCTAACCCCCATTATCGGGAGGTCCCGCCAAGCCAGCTGGCAGGTCGGGGATCACCTTGTGCTGCGAGGAGGGGCAGTACAAAAAAAAAAACAGTCTTCACTTCAACTTTGCCTGAGGACGGGTGCAGATCTCAGCACCCGAAACGTCGCAGAGGGTCGTCGCCAGAAATCTACTGTGTTTCGTGGGTCTTCGTCGTTGTGCTGTGCAAACTCGTGTCTGTGACTCGTCGTTGTTAATATATTATGTTTTGGTTGTTGTTTTTGGTAATTTGTTTTCTTCGTTGCTCTTTGTATTTTGTTGTATTCGTCGAATTTTGTCACTGTGCTGTTCTATCGTGGGGTCCTGAGTTCATTCGTTCTGGATGTTCTATTTATTTTTATTTTACTGTTGGCAATTTGACTCAATTCCTGTTGGAATATCGTGTTTTATTTATATATGTGCGGATTAAAGCCAAACCAGTCTTGGCTTACTTATTTTATCAGGTGTCCTGAGTTCATTCTGTTTCTGATGTTAAATTTTGTTCATCATTTTTATATGGTTTTTGATTTTATCTTATCTTGCGACTTGGCCTAATCCCTGTCGGAATTTTATTATCTCATTTACACATGTGCTGACTAGAGCCAAACCAGTGTTGGCCTATTTATTTGATCATTTCGTCTTGGAAGTTCAATTTATTTTAATTAATTGATTAATTTTTTACTCTTGCGGCCTGACTTAATTCCTTGTTGAATTTCAATGGTTTATTTTTATATATGTGGTGACTAGAGCCAAACCAGTCCTGGCTTACTTGTTTCTATCGTTTGTTTAACTGTAATTTTCCCTCTTCTCTTCTCCAATATTGTAAACAACTTCATACACTCCCATTGCATAAAACATTCAAAGACATAATGATTTTATCAGAGTCCCGACTTCCAGCAGCTACGAGCGAAAATACTGAAACGACTTCCACTAACACAATATTTTTCTATTCAGAATGTATGGAAATACAGATCAACACTAGAGTTAAATTCATGTTAAATAACTAAAACAGTACGTTTGTTAGTAACATGTTTCGAATGGAGAGGAAAACTTGATGTTTATTCACTAAATTTCAAAATTGTTTATGTACGTTTTGTCATTTATCCCCTAATTCCTACATCCTAAATTATTTCTCCCAATCAACAAGAAGCAAAAAATAATAATAGTAATAATAATAACAAAAACAACACAAATTAATTTAAGTTGACACACTCAAAAGAAATTCCATATTATATCAAAGAAGATTGTACGACAATACTTGTGAAATTTACGCGTTCTTGATTTTGTATTCTAAAATTTTGCTTGTAAATATCTTATACGGAAGGTTTTAAAGGATTTCACTTACAGATATAATCACAAAACCATTATTACAAAACCATAATTGAGGATTTGGCTGGAATAAAGGCCTTAGTAAGATAATTGCATTGTGAGATAATGAGAGGTATCTATATGTTTCGGAGAAACTAATTTTTTTATTTCACGTTTATCTCACATTATTTTCTCTTAATAGCAATAAGTTATATATACATTACACAAATTAATTGATTATAAACACAATCAAAGGTAAAACAGAAATTATTAATAGCATAATAGTGCCAGCACAGGTCAAGACAAAAATCTATAAGTTGGTGAAGAATTTAGATATCGGTACAAACATTTATAGGTGTCTTCTATGGACATAATCGAACAAGATAAATTGTTTGATTGAAGAAAGGTCTTAGCCTATTAAAGCCTTCATTCCAACTAACTCCTCAATTACATTATTATTTTCTTTTTTCCAAGCCAACTTCTTTCTTTACAAACCTCTATTCATCACTCACCAGTCACGTTCACCAGTCATAATAAATGCACAGCAACAAATATATTAAGTTACCGCAGCAGCTGACCTGCATAGTGAAGCGCTGTGAGCATTATAAGGTACGCTTGTGTTTGCCTAGAGCTGTACAATACCAGTGAACGCAGCAGTATCCAGTGACGTCTGTACAGCTGGGTCCAAGGTCCAACATAACGTAATGCGGCCACTCAGGAGTGAGCTGCAAGACACGTGGTGTGACGTACGCTGCACATCTATGTTCGTGGGTCTGACGTGTACACGTGGAAGTAAACAAGTACGTTTGAGAACAAGCATAGTTTACCTTGCAACGCCTCCAACCACATGCCACTGGCACAGACTAAATAGAAGAGACCAGGAAAATTCGCGGGTTCACTGACATGTAGGCTAGCCTGCAAGGATATTTAAAAACTGAAGCCGACAGCAGATGCTCATTAGCTGCTTGCTGTTAAAGTGATATAAGTCTGTATTAGTTACACTTACATTATTTGCTCAGAGACATCCAGGAGGTGTCAATAAGTCAAAGGCCAATTGCGAACGTGAAGCAAACTTACAATTGATGGACTTCTAGCTTATGCCCAAATGAAAACGCAAATTTTTCAGGTCTCTACTGAATAGTAATACAGACAAGAAAAGACGTGGTGGCCCATTTGATACGGGCGAACTTTGCCGCTTATTGGTTTCCCGAGGCTGTTGATACCAGCCCTTGTGTCTGTTTGCCTCCTGCATGTTGTGCATGTTATGGCAGGTTTCTTACTGACCTAGCTATCGGCTAGCAGGACAGCCGCCTTACGCTGATTGGCTGTAGGCGTTCCCGCCACGTTGCTTGCCAGCGAAGCCTTTTTGCTGGCGTGTGCGACTGAGTTTGCCGTCCTGCCGGCTATTCCACTTCTGTATTGCTAAATTTTCTGTACCACCGGGGTCACTGATTTATAGTGGGAAAAGTTCACTGTTAACTAGACTGTATTATAACAACGGGCCCGCAAATTTCGGGTTATTATCTGACAGCAGACTGTACTTAAGTTATTAGGGCTCATCTGACTTCTGTGGCGCACCTTCCAACCAGTGATATAGGTAGAGATGATGGTATATCACGAACATTTTTTGTGCCAACATACAATTGAAAACACTGCAGTTTCTTGCAACATGTATGATTGCGGGCGAAATACGTCTGACACAACGTAGCTGTCTGCAGACCAATAGCGGGCATCAAATATTACAGTAGCTGGATTCTTATTGGTACAGTCAAATAGGGTAACAGATCCAAGTACAAGCGAAGACCAGTAATGTTTTCATAAGCTGAACGTACGTTGAAACCCAGCAAACAGTCAAGTTTTCCCGCGATAAACCATAGTTCTAACCGTCATCTCTACATATAGGTAAACTGAAATGCTCATTATCCTCTAATACGCCTTTCAACTAATAATGTAAGGTCAACTGAAATGCTCACTATCCAGTAATGCGGGCTCACAAAGATGCGAAGTCTCTGAACCAATAACGTCACGGAGTATGTTCGAGTGAGTATGAGCCAGTAAATTATAGCCTATTGCCAACTAAGCGAAATTTGTATGTGTCTAAATATAGAGAAACAGGAATATCAGGGGGGAGAATTTACTGTCTGCTAGACCCCAACGTGCTGTGCATAACACTGAAGGTGTTGTATCCATACTGGCTATAGTTTCTTTAATTACTGTTTCTCTCTACAACAGGCTCATTTATAACTGCGTAGCTTTAACACACAACATGCTTGGTTTGTCCTAAAAGTGTTCACACGTGTCACAAATTGCATCACCCAATAATAATAGGGAATGGTTACTGAAGTTTTTGGATACTACGTTGACTTCAAATATTTTATCGCTTTTCTAGTGTAAGTTGAGTAAACCTACCCTCCTTCGTAATACTAAGACTTCGAACAGTATCAGAAATATGTTAAATATTTAAATTGCGACCTTATATATGATACATTCGTCACTCATTGACGAAACTACACAACCTAGCGAACTGGGTGTACGGATCCTACCCAGTTTTGTGAAGCCCATAAGGTAGTTTACCACGATATTGAGGAATACACGATATAAGTCCTGTTCTTTTTAATCCGACATTCTTCATTTGTTATTTGCGCGTCCACAATGCCAATGGTAACCATGGCGCTCCGCTACTGAATATTTGTGATTCGTAGAGACCAGCATAATTTGCGTAATTATCTAACAACAGACTAAACTGCAGGATTATGTACGCTCGTTCGACGTCTACCATTGTCTTATAATTTTTTCGTGGTTTGCGGCAAGCAACGTTTCTATCCCATAATTAGAGATACGTTAGTTTCGCAAACACATTCCAGGTCAGGTTGAACGCCAAAAATATATACTTCATAATCACGTGTGTGACTAGCTGGCGGCTGTCACGAAACGCATTTGTCTACTACAAGCCAGTAGTAAATAAGGAAACGATTCATAGAGCTATCGCTTGTAATGTTGTAAGCCAATGAATAATCGACTGTATCCAGAGCGTGTACAGAACTGAGCAATCTAGGCTACTGCCAGATGAATGCGCGAAATTGACGTACCTCTACACATAGTTAGAGATGATGGTTTATCGCGGAAAAACTCGACTATTTGCTAGATTTCAACACACGTTCAACTTACCAGACGATTACTGACTTTAGCTTGTACGTGAAGCTGTTACCCTATTTGACTGAGCCAATAAGAATCCCGATATTGTAATATATGTTATTGGTCTGCAGACAGCTACGTTGTGTCAGAAGTATAACATCGAATCATTTATGTTGCAACAAACTACAGCGTTTCAAGGGTATGTTGATATAAATAATTTTCGCGATATACCATCCTCTCTACCCATAATTAAATATCCACTTAGAGTAACCAATCTTCAATTACGTGGTCAAACGCATAATGTACAGTGAAGTGAAACTCGCGGCAAATAAATTCACATATGTGCTCCGGTATATGTAGGGCAGCGGAGTCCAGCATGTGGCCAAATAATTACACGAACTTTGCATGTCTCTAGTGATTCGTCTTTGAACAACTAGCGTACAAAACCACCTTTCAATCACGGAAGACTCAGATTTTGCAAAATACGGTGGTTCGAAAGAATCTTGCGATTTGCCACTGTCTCTAACAACAGGTAGTACGCGGTATTGTTCTCTAGTGTATAATATATCCGCGTGTGCGGCATAAACGGCAGGCATCTGGCGGGGACTTGTCCTCACATTATCGATCCTGCCCTGCCAGCCTTGCCCGCTATCTCGCAGGAAGAAAAGCCACAGAACTTGCCACGGCCCGACCTCCCACCCCCCACCAAACTGATAGAGACCCGCCCAGGTCCGCTCATTACTCCCGGACACTCCTCCCCATTAGCGCGTTAATATCCAACACCTCCCATTAGCAGCAACCCATCCCCTTACACTCACACTGACCCACCGACCATGAGTTGCAAGATACGTCGACCCCGACACCTCCGTCCGGGCACAGACAAGGAAATTCTTCTTCGAGTTCATCTGTTCACGAACAAATTCAACCAACATATTTTAGGGCCACGACCTTCTAATTACGGTTTTTGCGAATATATTATTTTAAATGCTAACAGGGGACAGATGTAAATAAATTGTCCGCTTATGACAAAGCGAATTATATAAATAAAAAAAAAGAGTAATGTGGCTATTAAATTAAAAGCTAAATTACATGTTCAAAAGTACAGCAACTTGGAAAGTGGAAATTACAAATTCAACACTGTATCTATATCCTGTTACTAACTCTGAAGTATTTGAATGCCTTAAAACCCAAAAAATAATGTCCATTCGATTCCAGAACTGACAATACTGATTTCAGTTTCACAATATAGTTTTACAGTTTCATATCAAACCACATAAGATCTGATTTTTTAAAACCATAATACGGCTCTTACTCGAAGAAAAGAGGCGGTTTACACTGAAATACTATGCAATGTCATTGCTGACATTACTAACCTTTATCATGAATCTATACATTTAAAAAATATGTAAGTGTTTAAAAATGTTTTGTTTGCGGTTTTTACTGAAATGTTTGAAAAATAATGTTTGTTTAGCAATCCATAAAATTCATTACAGCGTTAGTTTTCAATATCTCTTAATTATTTCGTAAATCATCTGTATTCGACGTCTAAAAAAAACTCCATTAAAACGTCGATTTTAATGAGTAATTGTTAAAAAAAATAATTACTGCATTGTTATGAATAATTACATGAAGTAGCAGGTATTATTTAATTTTTAGCTGCCAAATCCATTAGTCTTCTTAACTTCAATTAAAACACCATTTATTGCAGAAAAACAGTTATTTTCTGTGTGAAGCGTATGTATGAATAAAGAGGCTCTTGCACTCTAGTGCATTCATAGTTTATTTGGAAATTTAGTATATTATCTCAGAAATTACAAATTTTAATTCAAATAATCGGTCAGTGATTTAAACTGAATAATTAGAGAGCCCCTATTATACAATACTAATCGTTATGTCACAGGAGTGAGCGAGATTTTCTACAATATGTATTGTGAATTTTGGGCAGTTTGATACTACAAATATTTTTACACACTGCTTTTGTCATTCACTGTCTAATGGCCGACAATGTCAATTAGATAATGTTTTTCGTCTTACTGTTTACACTTCTTGTTTTAAAAAACGCCAGAAGTATTTCATATAGTCATAAATACTTCTTTTTTAGCTAACGAAAATATTTTGGTGCTACTTAGTAATATTATAATGTTGAGAAAAAAGTTCTGCACAACTTTTATAATTACGATGCAAGGTATCTGCCCAGGTTGTTGGGAGCAATAAACGGAACGTGTATGCACCGTATGTAACGAAACATACACTTGACTGTACAGACAAATACAAAACAAGGATAGTCAACCGGAAGGAGTTCAAGCTACGTACAAGATATGATGTTGGTGTAACCTTTTCTAACAGTGCGTATGCAATATTTCTTACTTAAAACTCACACACATACACACGCGACATACTAAATGTTCTACTGCAGTAATAAACGATGATTTCGTTAACAACAGTAACAATAACAACCAATATAGAACTTCCCAGTTCAGCGTTGTTTGAACACGAAAGTCATCCCATTTAAAAAAGAGCAAAGTAAGTCTGCTGGAAACTTCGTTATGATTAGAGTCTTAAAAATCATGTGTTATTACGGAATTTGACAGCAGACTGGATTGCAAGTTATTGTGTCTCTATCTAACTTTTGTTGCGCGGGAAAACTCGACTATTTGTTGTGTTTCAACACACGTTCAGCTTACAAGAAGATTACTGGATTTAGTTTGTACTTGGAGCTGTTAGCCTTTTTGACTGAGCCAATAAGAATCCCGATATTGTAATATTTAGGAATGGAAAATTTCTCGAAAAGAATTTTGCAGCACTTTTGTTTCAGTGCCTTACGTGCACTTTGTGGTCAGTGATTGGTTGCCGTAACACCCAGCGTGTGGAGATTAAACCCGCAAATCACAGACGTGATGTGTGGCAGTTATCCGTGTACTGATTGGCACAGTCTAATGAATAACGACTCTGCACAAAAACACTTTGTCAATAATCACGAAGTTGAACTGCAGGTGTGCACGTAAGGCACTGAAACGAACTGGGGCAAAAATCTTTTCACCGAAATTTCCCGTCCCTATTTATATTTGATGTCTGTAATTGGTCTGCAGACAGCTACGTTGTGTCAGAAGTATATGACCGAATCATATATGTTGCAAAGGTATGTTGCCACAAAACGTTTTCGCGATGTACAATCATCTCAACCAATGACAGAAAGTTCAACTGTAACATTCTCACTATCCTGAAATGCGGGTACACAAAGATACGAAGGTACAGTGCCAATAAAGTCACAGAGTGTGTTCGAGTGAGTATAGGCCAGTGGATTCTGGCCTATTAGTAAATAATACAGCGAAATATGCATTTCTCTACAGCAAAAACAAGAATGATAAAATAACTTCGGACTTGTAACCAGAGGACAGAAGTACGAGATTCTACAACTCATTGTTAGAGCTAGTTGTGTACATGCGTCACTCGTTTGACTGTGCCAATGAGAATTAGGTCGCTGCGACTCCACACGTCTACGATTAGCTGGTAGATCCCAAAGACGTTAACAGTTAAAAACAACCAATCACTGATCATGAAGCAGAGTTGCAGATGTGCACGTGAGGCACTGAAACAACATGTTGCATAATTATTTTCACCAAAAAATCACTGACTCTACTCACCGTCCGAGAGAAAACTGAGGGCACTAGGAGAGCAGGAAGACAAAGAACAGATTGGAAGAGAGAAGAGATTTTGGTCAGCGCTTAACATCGAGGTCTTTAGAGCTGGTGAGTGGTGACATGAGGCGAGGGTGGGGGAAACAGGAGATCCCCGAGAAAACCTGCTGACCAAGGGGATCGTCTGGCATGATTCACACATGCGAAGGAACAGATAGGATTCAGAACACGAAGGATTGGACTGGTATAACCTCGGTTCAGATGCCGCAGATGATCGCTTACGCTCTTGTAGAGAACGGCACTCCGAAGAAGAATGACTGATAAGCGAGTTTGACTTGGAGTGGGATGGCGTATACACAGTAAAAATAATTGTGTATTTTTACAAAAACATTGTGAACTTTACATGAAATGCTTGCAAATATACAAATGTCTGAATAATTACAAACATTTTTGTATGTTTACAAGTAATTATTGTGTGTTTACAAATAAATTCTTGTACATTTTACACCAAATGTTTGAAGTGTCACAAAAACATTTTTAGCTATCTGCTTCCAAGAATATTATACATAAAATTACGAAGTATTTTGTAAAATGTGACAGGCCGTTGAAGGTTATTTTGATTCACATCAAACACTCTACTCATAAAAAATCTCCCACTAGTCCCCACAGGTATTCGGAAAATTTAGACCACTAATGACCTGCGACATTCGTGTCGTGCCTAGACTGACAAATGTTCTGACATTAGTTTACAAGTGTTTTTCGTAAAAGTACGAATTTGTTTTTACTGCGTAATACCAATCACTCTGGGACTTGCGAAGCTCTGCGATTGTCGACAAATCAACGACCTCTATTAATTCGTTCCCAATGAAAACGAAGGCCGCCCAACTGGTGGAAACAGTCATCATTGCAATGAACGAATTTAGTAACGTCAAATGCTGGGAGAATTAATGTGGCGCCACCGCCTAGAAAGCCCTTTATGACACCATATTGGGAAAGAGGGATAGTGGAAAAGGGAAGCCGTCCGTGACTAATTACTTGTGAGGCAGCTTGCTGCAATTAATTAGCTTCAGAACACGGAGTGTGTGTGTGTGTGGGAGACCAATCAGGAGCTTTTCACGGGGATATCACGTGTTATTGGGAAGCTCTGATAGGTTGTATGGGAAAGTGGATTGTGGCGAGGTCACGTAACACACACACTCCGACATTTTCAAGTTAAGAGGACACGCCATGATTTGATTGCATTTACAAATTAATTGGTTGCCGTACGTCGTCAATACCGGCTACCCAGTTACTCTACATGAGAAACTACTGTGGAAAAAAAAATGCTTTTAGAATACATACACCCAGGAATGCAGAAATATTTGTTTATTTTTTTCGGCTTTTTTAAAATAGTATTTTTATTGATTTTATTGACCATGGTGGCGCAACATGTTTGACTAGCATTCGAGGGGATCCGGGTTTGATCCCGGCTAATGCTGTCTTGATTTAGGTTTTTCCATTGTTTTCATGGTAAATGATTCCTTAAGTTGTGAGTCACCTTATTCTGATGACCTCGCTGTCGACGAGACGTAAAACAGACTAACTTCACCATTGTGTTGAGTCTGTAGTTTTTGGACGATTGGGTTAGTAACGTCAAGAAATATACTGTTAGTATCTTAGTGCAAGTAAAGAATTTTGCGAGAATTGTTTGACGCCCATTTTGCATGATACGCTTTTCTTGAAAATCGTTTCTAGGATAAGTCAAGATGTAGTGTTGTTATAATTTTGTAAAGTGTAAGTATGTGTGTGTATATGTATGTATATACATCTATATAACCAAATAGAAAGTAGGCTTACAGTTTGTCCGTGAAGTGAATTTATTTGGATATTAAGTAACGAAACTTTGACAGGTGTCCAAACACTAAAATATTAAGACGTGTTGATTTCTGTTTCAGAAACACAGTTTTAAAATTGAATTTTATGAAAGAATTACTACGACCGCGTTCACTTTATGGACGAATCAAATACGCTTTTTCACATTACATTCTTAATATCTATCCCCGCACTGTCTTGGCTCATCTTGTCCGTGGTTAAGATATCTATTCTACAGCAATAATATTGTTAGTAGAGTATATGGGTATATTCGAACGCTGTGACCATTTTTCGTATTCAAAATTTAACAAAAAAACTAATTCTCAAGAATTATCGAGATGTTAAGGCAATGTGTTCACAATTTTCTTATCAAAACATTTCTACAAAATCACCACAAAAGGAGATAATACACGTTAAAATTCAAGGAGTGCAAATAATCGAGTTGACAAGATTTTTACTCTTGAATTTGTCTTATTGGTTTCTTCATTTAAGGAGTGACTATTTTGGTCACCCTCATATAAATACAAATGTCTTATATTAAGAAACATTACCAAGTGTAAGTTAAAATTCAAGGAGTGCAAATTATCACAAAAGAACTAAAAATATGAAAACTGTAAATTATATATTATAAAAATTATTAAAATTTTTAATGACAAAAATGTAATGTATTCGTTTATTACTCCAACATTACATTCAATTATAAATCAAACTCATATTTCTACTATTTACATATTTTAAAACTTGACCGGTGAATTTTTTAGAATGTCTATTAGGTAAAAACAATTTAAAATGTTCTGAAATTATAACGGTTTTATCCTCAAACTTTGTTTCCACTATTTCAACTTTATTTATTGAGTAAGATTTACCTAATGTAAGATTGGAAAGATTCTTACACTCATAAACGTCGTTAAGTATATTTAGTGAAGATTCCATTTATTATATTGAAATATTAAAAACTAAATATTAAAAACAAAAAATTAAAAAATATATAAAAAATATGCTGAACAAAAAAAATTGAAAGTTATTTAATTATTTATTCTCTTTTTTAAATTTTTACTTTTTTATATTTTTATAATAATGATTAAGATACAAATAACCGCAAACAAAAAATAATATTTTTTTATTAATGGAGGCAAACATAAACGGCGAAAGCGCAAATTCATCAAGGTGTGGAGAAATATAAATATTTCGTCTCAAAATGTGTGGAATATATTTAAATTTAAAAAAAAACTAATTTTTAAAAGAGGAAATATGCCTCAAGAAATACAAGTTAAATGTAATGTTTGTAAAAATGATTAAAAACCTGCTCGTGAAGAAAAACATTTAGCAACTAAAAACATAAAAATAATATAATAGTTAAATGTGGAGTGTCTTATAAACAAAAAAAAACCATGCAGGAAGGAGAATTCATAATAGAAAACCCCCATTAGTTTAAAAAAAATTAATAAATAAACCAAAAACTAAATGTGAAATAGTTATGATAAAATGTGAAATTTGTGGAAAAGAATACGATCAATTTGCAAGAAAAATCACTGTCGAAGTAAAATACATGTAAAGTAGCATACAAAATATAAAAAGTAATGATTTTGATTACTATGAAATACATGAAATAGCAGAAACATTCGAAATAAGATTGAAAACCTACTATACCAATTGTATAAATGATGAAATAGATCAAGCAATATTTTTAATACTATAAAACAAATTGTAATAAATAAGTACAAGAAGAATTAAATAAAATCATTTAAAAGTAAATTTCCATTTTTCCGCTTAATGTAAAAGGTGGTCTGCTAATGATGAAGATTATCAAGAAACACCTATTAAACTAAAAATAAAATTATTTAAAAAACTAATGATTTAGATAAATACTATGAAAGCAGTGTTTCAAAAAAAGGGGATCTCAATGGGTACTAAACGTAATAAATAATCTAGAGTTAAGAAAAAATTAATATAATCCGTTAAATGGGGCTTGTTATGTTGAACTTCGACAAAAAATTAAAGATAAGCAGTTATTAATGTTAAAAATAATGATAAAAATGCCTTTTATGGTCTATTATATCAGCATTAACTCCCGTAAAAAAAGACCCACACAGAGTAACTAAACATGTACAATCATAACTTGAATTTAATACTGCATTTGAATGTTTAGAATTTCCAGCGCAGTTAGACAAAATCCATTATTTGAATAAAGAACTGGTATTTGTATTAACGTCTATGCATACGACGAAAAATAAAAATAAAAATGAGTATATATTTTACACACTAACTTTTCAGAAAATAAGACTGGCAAGCACGTCAACCTTTTTTTAGATTACAAGTGAAAATAATGATCATTATTGTTGAATCAAAAGTCGTTCTCGACTTGTAGGATCACAAATAGATACTTGCGAACCAAATAAAAAAAAAAAAAAACAATATAAAAAATAAAAACATGACCCAATAAGCTTTTGTTATTATATAAAATACGAAACTGGCGATTTCAAACATCCAGTATTTTATAAAGGAAAAATACATCTACTTCTTTTGCAAAAATATTAATAAAATAAGCAAAAAATGTAAAACATATATTAAATATAAGTACCAATGATTCCATTAACTAACGAAAAAAGAAATGAATATTTAGCAGCAACAAATTGTCATATTTGTGTAAAACCACTACTTACAATTAAAAGGGTGACTTAGTAAAATATTCCGAAAGTTCATGATTATTTAATGGAAAATTTCGTGGCGCAACACATTCACACTGTAACTTTAATTATCAAATTCTAAATTTTTTTCTTATTTATATTCATAATTTATCAGGGTATGATACACATTTATTTAAAAAAGATTTTTGAAAACATGAAAATGAAAATAGAATTGACTTAAGGCCAAACAGTGAAGACAAATATATTTATTTCACAAAACATGTAAATAATGAAGTAAATTAAAAAATTATTGATTCATTTAAGTTTATGGCTTTTAGTTTATATTCACTTTATAAAAATCTTACTAAAGAAGTAAAGAACAATAATGTAACACAAAATACTAATAACACTAAAGAACAATTTCGGGAAACGTTCAAGTATTTTTTAGAAGATCAATTTGAATTAGTTACAAAAAAAAGTGTTTATCCTTATGATTATAAGGACTATGGAGAAAAATTTATTGTTAAACAGAATTACCATCTAAAGAAAATGTTTATAATAATTTAAATAAAACTGCTATTTCTGATAAAAAGATTGGAACACATTTAATATTATAAATCTTGGCGAATATACAGAATCATACAACAAAGTTTATGTTTTATTGTTAGATGATATAGTTAAAATTTTTAGAGAAGTTTGTTAAAAACATATAAATCAGATCCTTCTTGGTATTTCACTGCACCACGGTTAGCGTGGGATGCATTGTTAAGACATGCGAAAACGGAATTAGAATAATTAACTGACTATGACAAAATATTAATGATTGAAAAAGAAATCAGAGGAGGAATTTCCCAGTGTTCCAAAAGATATGCAAAAGCAAATAATAAATATATTAAATATTATGATTCTATAATTAAAAAATTATATTTTCATACAAACAATTTATATGGTTGGACAATGACACATTACTCACCATATGGAAGTTTTGAATGGGTAAATTGTAAACTTAAGGATGCAGATTATTTGGAAAATTACATATTAAATGAGGAGAACAATTCATATTTCGGATATATTTTTGAAGTTGATTTAGAATATCCTAAAGAATTACACAATTTACATAAGGTTTGCCGCCTGCCCCAGAAAACAAAATACAGCCAGGTTAAATTATTGACAACATTATATGATAAAGTAAAATAAGTATTACATTATATAAATCTGAAACAATATTTATCTTTAGGAATGAAACTGAAGAAAAGTGCTCAGAGTATTAACATTAAACAATATAATTAGATGAAATCATATAATGATTTTAATACACAAATAAAAACAAATGGCAAAAAATATTTTTAAAAAGAATTTTATAAATTAATGTAAAATTCTGTTTCTGGAAAACAATGTAAACTATTAGAAACAGAGTTTATTTTATATTATTTACAATTATAGAACAAATTGAAAAATTAATTGCAAAATCAAATTTTAAAGAGAGAACAATATTTACTGAATCCTTAGCTGTAATACATACGCGAAAAACGAAATAATGCTTTAATAAACCAATTTATGTTGGAATGAGCAGGCCTATATCAGATTTATACAAACTTCAATGTACGATTTTCACTATAATGTTATGATTCCAAAATTTGGAGATAATATTGAGTTGTGTTGTACAGATACTCGTTCTTTAATTTTGCTACATAAAATGAAGTGTCCTGATTGACACACTCACTCACTCACTCACTCGTCAATGCACAGCCCAAACCGCTGGACCTAGAACCATGAAATTTTTAGGGCAGCTTCCCCTTGCCTCGTAGGCACTGACTAAAAATGGATTTTTCGAAATTCAATAATTAAGGGGGTGAAAAGAGGTGAAATGTGTTTTCAAAGAATCCCTAATATCGTATTAACCGAAAAAACCAGCATACATTTTTTAACTTCATTATTTTGCCCAAAAAAATGTATATTGCCAAATTTGTCGATTTTGTTGATATTCGAAAACCAAGGTGGTGAAAAGCCGTAAAATGTGTTTTCCATTAATCCGTGATTTCTCCCAAACCATTTCAGGTACTGAGGTGATTTTTTCTTTAAAATTATGCTTAATTAAATATCTAGAAAGTATTTTCAGAATTTCTCGAAATTCGTCCATGAAAGCCCTTAAAAAAATAACATGTGTTTTTAATTAATTCCACTTATCTCCTAAACCAGTGGCAATATTGAAATGGTTTTTACTTTAAAATAAATCTTACGTAAATATCAAAAAAGTTATTTCAGGATTTTTCGAAATTCGTCCCTGAAAGCTGTTAAAAAATTTAATGTGTTTTCAAATAAACATCTGTGCCGCTTATACCCGTTGAAATATCGAGATAATTTTTGATAAGAATGAAGCTTATGTAAATATCTACAAATCAAATTCAGGATGTTACGAAATTCGAAAATTAAGGATGCGGAAAGCAGTAAAATGTTACAGTCTCCCGAAAAAAGAGAATGATCATGGATAAATAATTCAACAGTTGTTTCTTTTTGCCAACCTTCTCATAAATAAAACGTTTTGGACTGTAGCCTGTACATATACTTCCCTCGTAATTTCATGGTTCTAGGTCCAGCGGTTTGGGCTGTGTGTTGATGAGTGAGTGAGTGTGTCAGGACACTTCTTTTTACATATTAAGATGAAAAATATAAAACTATATAATACAATTAAAATTACTTACAAAATTAATACAATTTTTAAAATACAAAATATTAAAACATAAAAAAATTAAAAACTTTTTGGACATTAAAATAATAAATTTGCTTACAATTGTAAATACGCGTTATTGATAAGAATAATGAGCCATGGTTTAAGGCCTCACTCTTCAGTCGTGCAGTGGTTTCGAAATGGTTTTTTGTGTGTGTGTATATATATATATCAAAAATTCATTCTACAGTTTTAACACTTATATATCATCATTTGTAGCTGAATTTTATACACCAACGGATTTTTAGATTTTTGCCCCTGAAATATCACATATTTTGTTGACGAAATAAGCAAAAATGAAGCAAAATATTTTTTTTGCTAGCAAACAATACATTATTTCAAAAAAACTTCCCCAAAAATTGTGTATTGTATGACTGTACACAGCTTCAAATTTTTTAAAAGCATTTGGTTAAAAAATATCTGAGTTATTTGCAATTGTTTGAAATAAATGGAAGATCATGGTCTAACACGAAGGACATTCCTAATATTTTAGAATATGAAAACCACCTAAGAGTAATTAGAAATTATGTTAGGGGTAAACATCGTATTGAATATGAGAATATATAATAAGAACCGATCCAATTCCATGTTTAAATGAACAATCACACACTATTTTTATTAATGAATCAGGCTTATTTCTTTAACTATGGAATCAAAAATGAATCAAGCATAAAATTTTCAAGAATTAATAACTGAACAAGTTTTACTATCAATTAGGAAACATGGCGAGTACAAATTGCAACAAATAGAGATGCAAACAAAAAAAAAGTAGCAGTTGAACTTGAACAAAAAGGTTAAGAACTCCAAGAAACAAAAAAAAAAAAAAAAAAAAAAAAAAAAAAAAAAAAAAAAAAAAAAAAAAAAAAAAAAAAAAAAAAAAAAAAAAAAAAAAAAAAAAAAAAAAAAAAAAAAAAAAAATTGATCAAGTCAAAAATTGAAATTAATGATATTATATATATTACTACCACGTATTTGCAGCACGAGAAGAAATGTTATAAAATGGGGGTACAACAAAATAAAATTTTAGGTCGAGACTATCAACATACAATACAGCCTTACATCCCGACAATAAATTTTAATATTGCTACTTCGAATATTGTGTAGATTATCGCATTATTGAAAAACTTTTAAAAATTGGGTTTAAACCATATAGAATAGTAAAAGAATTACACAAAATAATAAATACAATGTAAACAACAATACTGTCGTTATATCTTGTATAATTACAAAAAAATATAAGAAACATTAGCGGAATTCTGCAGGCTTTCGCGGCCGTTGTCGAATTGACTGGCTTGGCTTCCGGGCTGGAGCCGCGTCTTCGTGGTTGCAGGAACCGACGTTTTGGGCCAGGAGTAGAGAGGGCCGCTATATATAGGGGTTCCAAGGGGCTGGCCTGTGATTGGCTACTGAGGCGGCCAATGGGAGTGAGGCATGTTCTCATTGGCTGTCCTGACAGCCAATCGCAGCTGAG
>PNEQ01111621.1:0-27297 GCA_003012365.1 Medauroidea extradentata
TGAGTCCCTTAGGCCGATTTAAAAAGAAACTTCTTTGTTATTTTATTTCAATTAAAGCTAGCCGGGCATACTACAACATTACTTAATACGAACCCAATTATCCAGCATTACTCACGTAAGAGACAGAGCAGCGACACCTCTTATTATAACCAAACGCGGGTCGCGAACGAGCAAACCAACAACAACAAAAACGTCGCAAAATGGCTGAAAATAGAAATTTAGCAGGGTTCTTCTGAATGCTCACTTTATCCCCAATTGCCTATAGCCGAGCTACAGACGTGTACGTAAGACACTGAAGCAAAATGGTGTAAATTCTTTTCGTCAAAAACCAGTTGCTCTACTGCCTATGAAGAAGAACTGCAGATGTGCTGCCCTATCATACACGAGGTCCGTGTCTGAAGTGTCACCGTGCGGCCAATTACCGTCGAGTACGCTTACTTCAAAGGCACCGCTAGCCGCTAGGGACACTTGATTTTCGCGAAAAGATTCGATGGCCTAGTTAAAAAAGGAAATGCATGTAGAAATATTTCCGTTTTGCCAAAAAATTAAGGCCTCGCTCTTTAGTTTTGCAGTGGTTTCAAAAATATATATTAACACAAATTAATACATTGTATAAAAATTCATTCTTACGGATTTAACACTTATGTATCACCGTTTATATCTGAATTTTTCTGTTGCATTACACCAAACAGATTTTTAGATTTTTGCCTCTGAAATATCACATACTTTGCTGTCAAAATAAACCAAAATGAAGGAAAATAATTTTTTGCTAGCAAACGATACCTTATTTTTAAAAACACACTGGCAAAATTGTGTATCGTATGACTGTAAACAGTCACAATTTTTTTCAAAGCATTTGGTTAAAATATATTCTAGTTATTTTCAATTGTTTGAAATAATTTAATTTTGTTGATGTTAATTCGAAGCAAAAGTACAGAGGCAACTATTTAAGGTGTTTAAAGTGTTTATAGTCTGAATTTGCTGGAATTATCTCACTTAAAATTAAAATAAATACAATATATAGCGTTTTACTGTTTTTTTTTTTTTAACTGGGTACATTGCACTTCTCTCTATGTGTTGGTGAGCCAAACGCAATTTTCTGAGTTTTTTCCCGTTGAACTGGGCCATCGGTTTTTTTCTCGCTTTGTTTCTCTGTCTTACATGCACACTTGCAGCTATGCTTCGTGGGCAATGCTTGAATGTTTGAACTTCCGGCGTCTTGGGGTTCTTCCCGTAAACCACAGACGTGAGACAGGTTAGTTTTACCCTACGGAGATGATTGTCGTTGTCTCAGTATTCCTGCTCAGTACGAGAGGAACCACGCACTCGGCCGAAAGACCGCTGGTGCGATGCTATCAGCCGTGGGATTATGCCTGAACGCCTCTAAAGCGACAAAGAAACGATACTTATAGAGTCCCTTGGGACGAAAGGCTCAACAATTAATCATACTAGGAGGCCTGCCTGGACCCTTGGTCGCCGCACAGAGCCCTTGTGAGCCACACCAATGTGTGACGCGGGACACCACCGTGCACTCCGTGGTACACCATGGATCCGAAGTTCGGTGTTGGGACTCGAGTCGTCTGTAGACGCGTCGCAGATAACATTGTTCTGACTGTGCAGAAGTCGCACAGCCAATAACCAGAAACCAGAGCTGCTGATGTGCACGTAAAGCACTGAAACAAGCTGATGCAGAAATATTTGAGCAGAAAACTTGCAGGTGCTGAACCTGTGTTCACAAAGCAGCACGTCCTTCTGTTAGAGAAGTCAGTTATTTGACTGTGCCAATGAGAACCTGGCTACTGGGCACCGCACCTGTACCTACACTCTAAATCTGAATTAGTGAATATATACTGATTCACGCTGACGGATGGAGCAGTTTCAACAATTTGAATCAGTGAAACTAGTCGCTGTTTAATTAGTGAATATTCACTGATTTATTTCAAGAGTGCCAACATCTCACAAGTGAATCAGCGAATATTCACTGTTTTTTCCAGTTGTATTCAAAGAAAAGTTTTTACTTATTGAATCAGTGAAAAACTACTGAAAAATGGGTTGACATTCACTAATCAACTTGTGGAACGTTGGCACACTTTATCAGAATCAGTGAATAGTCACCAATTTCACAGTGGTTTCTCACGGATTCAATTTGTTGAAACTGCTCCATTCATTGGCGTGAATTAGTGAAGATTCACTAATTCAGATTTAGAGTGTAGAGACGGGAATAATTGGCGGGATCACTGACCTATACGCTAGCATCTAAGAACAACTATGTATATTCAAGCAGACAGCAGTTATTTGAACCATTTTACGAATAAAAGAACCAAGCACAATTACGATGCAACTGAGAAAATTTAGGTTCAATGATAACGCCTGCATTTAATTACAATAGCATGCATGACAAAATTGCAGAACGTGATTCCGTAAAAGGACATATAAGTTGTTAATGTATTTAAGTTTCAAATTCGTGTATTTGCTACTAATTTCAAAACAATAAAATATCGTGCTTGGTTCCTTTATGCATAATATGGTTCATTTTAGCTGCTCGTTATTGCAGTTGTATGGGGCACGTTAATGTATATTTTTGTTATCGGCTCATAGGCTTACAGGAGATGTCAAATAAGTCACGGGCCATTGCGAAAATGTCACGAACGTATAGTTGCTGGAACCCCTACCGTGTGCGTAAGAGAAAACGCAAATTTTTCTGGTCCCTACCCATAGACTGTTCGCGATAAAGTAAACATTACTTAAAAATTTTCTTTTAGCATTTTGCAACTATCCTTACTATTTGTAAGATGAAAACCACGGTCGTAGAAGAACAGGTCTGGACACTCGCCTATCTACCAATGTATTTTGCTTGACCCCCTTGTTGTTTGGCTGCAGTTCGTCAAGTTACCGAGAATGTTGTACTTTTTGGCGCTGTAATCCTGGCGGTCGGACTCAAATTCCACTTTTTTTTGCATTGTTAAATTTATAAAGTAAATAAAGATTGCTGGAGCCATGATTTAAAATTTTGAGCGAAGGAAATATTTCATAAATCGATAAAAAATACGTTTTGATAAATTGTTTATCTTAGCGGAAAGGAAGTGGGCGGAGTTTGAGTCCGACCGCCCTAACTGAAGCGCCAATAAAACACAATATTCTCGGTAACTTGGTGAACTGCAGCTAAACAACAAGGGGGTCAAGTTTCCAGGCGAGTGTCCAGACCTGTTCTTCTACGGCCGTGATGAAAACGTCGAGGAAACAAAAAACAAGCGTAAATATTTCACCACTCTCAAAACTGAACATCTTTGGCCCAAATAGAATTAAGTTTTTGGATATTATACGTGTTGGGAAGTGTTCAGTTTAAAGTGAACAGACTATATGCGATAAAGGATAACATCCCAAGACGCTACGAATTAAAAACATCCAATCGCTGACCAGGAAGCAGAGGTACAGAAATGCATGCCAATTGAAGCAAAGTGGTGCATAAATTTTTTCGCCGAAATGAGGGGCTCCTAGGCACCGCCTCTGTAGTTGTACCTGTTCTGAGACAAGAGCGTCTACCTCACAGTGTTAATTGCAAACCAAACACAAAACTAATTGGAACATACGTACAATTAATTTTTATCTCAAGGTCTATCTCGTTTTCCAGAGTAGCTCGCGAAAAATGTTTTTTTGGTTCCCCAGAGATCGAGGAACCGCGGCCCGTTACAAGACGAGAGGTTCTCATGCCGAGTATTATCACAAGAGGTATGAACTACCGCTTCGTTACCACACGCATTCATGTCGCTGCGTGCTCGCATTCACGTGAGAGCGACAGGTCTGTTTCGCCGATGAGGTACCTCATTACAGCGTGCTGTTTCCCTCCTCCTAACTAAACCCCGTGTAACCACCCTGCCTTTTTTTTGTGTTCGGTCACGCGGTAATATTCCAAATTCATAGGGACAGGAGCATTCCGCTGTTTCAGAGATCTGTACACTGAAAAAAGAGTATAGCTGCAGATACCATACTTTAGTTAAAATAAGGACAACAAAACAGTTTGGTTGTCGGTACTATATGAACAGTTCCTTCAACAATCTGTTCTGTAGAAGTTACCATCTGGTGTGTAATTGCAACAAGACTCTTTGTTTCTTCTACAAAAGAGATTGTTGAAGGAACTGTCGAGAGTAGTACCAAAAATTGTGTAGGAAGTCTTCCCTGCAAAATTAGTTTGTATTAACCACAAAATAATTTTGTGGTGGCCGCAAAATTTTAACGTTTTAACAATATGTTTTTGTGGTGACCACAAAATAAATTTTGCCGTGTAAATAACCGCAAAATATTTTTTAACCGCTACAAAATATTTTTTTTTTTTCCTTGTATAAGGAAAATGTCTGTACTGATCACAGCTACATTTACGTTTGCTGCAATATCCTAAACGAAAAGATAACGTGAACGTATTTGAAAATAAGTATTTTCATACGAGGAATTATTTTGTACATTTTAGTTGGTTTTTAAAAACGTTGTGTAGTAAAAAAAATATATATTAATATTATTTTCTGCTTTTTAGTTTTATGTGCGTGAAATTTTTCAATCACATGTCTTAAAAACACGGTAGGTCTATATGAAATTTTATTTTTGAACAATAATGTATACATAATTTTTCCGTCTTGTATTACACTGTCAGATAGTTCTGAGTGTCTAGCTCATTGTAACCTAACAGCTCATTGTTTACAAATAGACAAAAACAGACAAGAAATCGAGTTCATAAAAGCATGTTTAAATAATTTGAAAATTTAGCATGCCGATCTATTGGGGTGTTACTGAAGGGTGAACGATAAATTTGTTTCCCATACATCAATGTCAGTGTTCCTCCTGTATGTACTTTATTAGAAAACTTCAAAGGCGGGATTTGGGGGGGGAGGGGTGCACCACAATCTTTTTGCTAAAAAAAAAAAAAAATAATTTTACCCTCCCTTTTAGCTATATGTACTACTTTTCAAAATAACTTGGCTGAAAACTGGTTAAGTAGCACCATTTTGCACCATGAAATCCACATTTATCTTTGATGGGGGGGGGGGGGGGCAGCCCCGATTGCACCGCTTTATCGGCTGGGTTGATGCTACTTTATTTGCCACCCCAACCAAAATGCTGACGTCCTGCCCGTGGAAAACATCTAAATGTTACCTTGTACACTAACAATGTTCAACTGTTGTTCCTTTTGCAAAGTTTAAGGGTGTTCAAGTGCGATAAAATCATAATTTTGTATTTTTTCAAAATATTGTTATTTTTTGTAGAAAATACTTTTAAGTACATTTTACTCTTACGAAACCATTTTAGCTGTCATAATGTTCTCATAACGGGATCTCAAAGTCAAAATTTGCTTGTTAAGCTGCAATGCAAATAGTGAAAACCAACTGACCTACTTAAACAGAATTATTTTCTATGAACTTACATCCAACGAGCTATGCAATAAAACATTAAAAAACTCACAACGTAATATTTTGAATTTAACAAATCGCAAAACTACAGAAAAATTGTTGCAAATTCAGATTTTTTTAAAAATACAATAACAGTTCGCGGTAATTCTTCAAATGTTTTATTATGCAGCCGATAGTATGCTATTTCCTGAGAATTATTTCACTACGTTAGTCAACTGGTTTTCACTATTTGCATGGCAGCAGCACACGCAAATATTGAATTTGACGCACCGTTATGAGAAAACTACGCCAGTTGAAAAAGTTTCGTAAGAAGAAAATGCACTCACAAGTATCGTCTACAAAACTAACACTATTTCATGTAAATGTACAATTATGACTAATCGCACTTGACCACCCTTAAGAGGGCGTGGTAGATACATAAGCGCTGAGTTCTACAATTGAGATCTACACTTGTAGAAAGTCAATATAGATAAACTACAAAACAACAATCCTTGATAATTATATTTGCCAACTTTATAAGCAAACATTTACCCGGAATGGTGAATTTGTTATGCATGATCTCTTGCGCCGCAATCAAATCTACGATATTTCGGCGTCAAGATATTGTTCTTCAGATATACGTTACTCGAGAAAATTTTTCGCTCAGAATGTTGAAAAACTTATTGTCTGGGATTGCTGGTTTTTTTGCAAATTGTCTTAGAGAAACCTACAATTCTAAGCTGAAGCGCGGTCCCATACTGCGCACGTGTGAAAAACCTCCATCACCGTTCAGTAAGTATTTTGACAGTGTACTTACCGCAGGTTTCTTGCGGAAACGACATACTAACTACCGGCGAACCCCAGTTCACACGCAAGTGAATTCACGTTATTCAACGCAGAGATAACACGTAAATTAACACACACGGCCACCATCTTTCCTGTTAGCCCCCCCCCCCCCAACAGTCTTGAGTAATTTGTTAAAACAACGCCGGAAAATATAAGCAAATTAACAACGTCGACTCACTTAGTGGCTAGAACAATGCACTTCTCACATTTCGTACGTAATTAATCTTCCTGGACAATTCCGAGCCACGCTGAAAATTGAATTTCTGACTGTATGTGGTTCGCGTGCCACGAATCCGGTTTAACAAACGCAAACACAAATTCAGTTAACGCTCGTCACCGCTTGCATCCCGCTACATAGACGCATAAACATGCATGCAAGCTGCCAAGTCACGAACAATAGTATAATTTTCCATTTTTCATTTTTTTAAAACACATTTTACACAGTATTCCTCTCTCTGCTTCGTTCGGCATTCACGCGTTGAGAAATAGTGGACCTGAGCGTGAGCCGAGCTGTAACGTGATGCGGAAACTATTTTTTCTTGTATACTTATTAAAAATATTTCCAACGAGATTATCCACGAAAAGAAGACACTTCAAACTATGTCCGTATAGCATTTAAAAACGCCATCCGCTAATTAAAAACACGATTCCCAAGCTACTCAAAAGAGCTAAAATTGACTTTTTCACGTCGCTGTGGCCGAGGAATTATCAGCCGTAAAAGTAAAACAAAATCACAGAAACCTGCGTTGGACATTACCACAAGCCTTCCACAAACAAAACAACAAAGTCTTCGCTTGAAGTCCCATTAAAAAAAAAAAAAAAAAAAAAAAAAAAAAAACACAGATTCCACGAGAACACTGCCCGCTGGTGTATTTCTTCGCGATTAGAGGCGATGAGGAGTTTGACGGATGTGTTATATTCGACTTACCGCCTTCCCAGTTTCCGTGCCTCAAACGTATAAAAAAAACTAGCTGTCACTAACTCTTAAGGTTGGATACAAGTCACCACGTTGGATTATTTTATTTTTCACTTTTTTTTTATTTTGAGAAGAAACGTTTTTGTGACTATAGCTTGAATTCTATTCAACTTGCATTACAGTGTAAGCACAGCATTTGAACTGTTAATGTATATTTAGGCCTCAATGAGTAAAACAATTTTTTTAATATTTTTAATTACTCGACTAAATCTAAGCGATCTAAATATACTGTAACGAGTCACCACTCTCGAAGGCATTGGGCTGAGCGACCTGACGAGCCACGCCCTCTTCCCCTCCCCTGCTCGCTACCTACAGCCCCGGCGACGAGACAGCCGACTGCGCCCCTCCTCATTCCCTCCCCCTGCTCGCTATCCTCAGTCCCGCGACGAGATGGCGGATTTCGCCCCTCCTCCCCCATCTTCCCGCCCCAGGCGACGCGAGCCACTCACGCCTAGCTGATGTTACAGGCAATCTGAATGGGTGGGCACCTGTCAGTCATCTGGGGCAAGCATTCAGGTCGGACGTAACTAAATGTTACCGCAACACCTAGAACATTCAGGTTACATCAACCAGCATGGTCGGCAAGCTCTGAGAACATTCTGGGCGTCGTCGCTGGAGACTATTAATACCGGCCCACTGCGAGCAGAGACGGAGTGATTGCGGCGTTCAGCTGGTGAGTGTTCGCGACGGACTTGGCAGCGAGGGACGAGGCGGGACCAGCAAATCTACGAGAGGCTACAGAGGTTTGGACGACGGTGACACTCTTCGAGTGGTGTGTGTGAGTGTGGACAAACATGTTTAACTGTAGCTGTGCATTGTGAGACATTTCTAGATAGAAACTTACGTGGTTGTAGGACTGATTTGAGGGAGAGAGACGTTATTAATTATGCACTAGAGTTGTAAATTAGACTTTTAGAGAGAGTACGTGTATATAATGTCTGTAAATGTTAATTTAAAATGGTAAATTGCGAGTGTTTAGTAAGTACTTAATGTAAAGTGTTATTAGTGATAGTAATAAATTAAATAATTAAGTTAAATTAAATAATTTTATTATGTAAGCCCTCCATCCCAAACGAACTTGGCTACGCCCAGGACAGCAAAGTTGTTACGATATGTTAAAAGTTCAACTGCGATGCCTGTACTGTAGCACAAGGTAAATAGAATTAATAATATAATTGCAAATTTTAAACTTTTCTTCTCAATATTAAAATAAAAGCGAAAAATAAAATAATTCAAAATGGTGGTTGATACGCCACCTTATGGTGCACGGGCGTCACAAGATCTTTTTTTTTGTATGGGGGAGGTAGTTGATATAGCTATTGAGGACCACACGAGCCACCAAACAAAGAGGAGGAGCCAGGGGTCTTCCGCCGGAAAAAATATTTGAGATTTCGAGACATAAAATGGTGCGCATTGTTCATACTTAAATATCCTAATTATACAACTGGTTTAAACAATGACTTTTTTTACATAACTATTGTTTTAGTAAACAATTTTGCAAACGCACAATTTAACTACATGCTAGACTCTTGTTCACAGACTTCAAATACCAGCAGAAACTTGAATCTTTCATGCTTCAGAATTAAGAATATACGATAAATGTGAATGAAAACATAAATAACTGACGAAATAAAATGACCTTGGCTTATGGGTGTCGACGCAACCCATCGCAATGTTTGCGGCACGGCACTGGATGTCCAGCACGTTACTGAAAATGTTTTTTAATTCCCTATTCCGTCTTCAATAATTCTCTTTACAATAAAAAAATAAAAAAACTACACTCATTAACCAGTGTTCAATAATTGGTGGTTGGTTCTTGGTACACGACAAGGATAACAGTATTTGTTTTATTATTAAAGGAGGGGGCCATGCTCCCTCACCCCTTTCCTTCCCTTAGTTTATATTACCAGCAATGCACCTGATAAGACAAGGCAATTGTGATAGCGGTGAATATAGTCGCACGGTTACCTTGTAAGTATTTCAATTGGTTCAACGTTTCGAGATACCCATAGTACATTGCGAATGTTGTTGTTCTTTCCGACGAGGGAAACTACGATGTTCTTACAAATCTTACTGACTCAAGACAAATCTGTCTACGAATTAAGATACCGCTATACCATGATGTACAAATTCTTCGTTTTAAAGCCTTAGATTTGTTTTAGAGTAGGCATTTAAAACGTTAGTTTGAAGAACCAGTTTTATGTATGTGTTCTTTAACATTTTTGCCCTAAATTTGCATTACGTGCTGAATGCAATTTGTAAACAGCGATAGAAAAAATTGCATTATTTTTTTTACTATCACTGTTTACAAATTGCAATTAACATATAAAACAAATTTACTGCAAACATGTTAAAGAACACATAATTCAAACTGATTCTTCAAACAAACATTTTAAATTACACACAAACAGACAAGTAAACAAACAAATGGACTTTGTTTGCAACAGGTAAACAAAGGTGAACATATATAATCCCACAAGGAATTCAGTCAGTGACTTACAAGAAATTAACACAAACGAGCATCCAAGGGGGAAAAAAGCTGTACTTTAGAGTGTGTCTTCTTTTCGTAGATAAACGCACCGGAAACATGTTTAATAATGTTACGCGAATAAACAATATTCGTACCAGGTCCAATTAGCACTTATAGGTACCTAAATCCTTATTTCCAAACCACGTGCGTCACTACCTACAAGCTCAAGGCGCTGAACAGGCGTTAGTCATCCACTTGAGAACTTCAGGGTATAATCCTTGTAATCGGGAAATGAGATTTTTAGTTTGTCTGGAGAAACGATTAAAAATACGTCGCCTAGTGACACGAGATAGCGGTTCTTGGAGGGTGATGGTTCGAGGGGAAGGAGGGGGGTGGATAACCACGGTCACTAGACTGGGTAGCTGTGTCCTTGGAGGACGACGTAAAGTAGGATAAGGGCAATCCGTCAAGCGGGTGACAGTGACAGATTGCCGAAGCAGGTAGGGTATATGGACCGAGTCCTGACGTCTGGAGGTCCCTATCGCCCCGCCCTTGTGTCATTAATAACTGCTCTAATATGAGATAATGGCTGCCGCAAGACGCTTCAGACAACGCCTTCACTCCGCGTCGATCCAGGTTCGAATCCAGGACGCGAACTTCCCGGTGAAAGTAGGGAGGACTTCTTAAGTAAGTGGTTTTATGGAGGTCCTCCCGCTTACCACATGCATGCATTCAGTCGCTGCAGCATCATTCGACTGGTGACCATCTAGCGCCTTCTTCCCCATTTGATAGAGTCACAGATCACTGGAGTGTCTTCAGCAGCTCTGCATCATTGCAGCGTGAATTTGTGCAGACGCGTCGCTCATTGAGTGTGCCAATCAGACTAATGTTATTGAGACATCACACGTCTGTGATTTGGGCGTGATATTTTTAATTTTTATATCAATTTACATGTGCACTATCAGTCCAGTACAACAGCACATGTACAGTACTGGTGTGTTGAGAAGTTAATGCAAGCGAAGTGTGTTCACGTGTTTTGGACCGGTATACTATCATGTGCAAGAGCTTTGTTGAGATCCACCTGCCGTAGTTTGCATAATTTGTTATTTATTATGTCTTGTACCCTCCCCAAGCCAGTATTCTGGGCGCGTCCATGTCTAGAAAATACCTACACACACTCAACGTGTCAGTGAATATCGGATACATTTCATATACTTTATTATTTAGTTTGCTACAATGGATATTTGCGTTAAAACTGATAAAACAGATTACTTAGGAATTTTTATTGTTTAGTACTGAAACTCTGAGACATCAATGAAAAAACTACTGTCATAGGCCAACGCCAATGGATCATCAAAAATCTCTTGGCATAGAATTTTTTAAAATTATTCTTTCGTCTTTTTTACAATCAAATGGTTGACTGGACGGGGTTGACATTGTTGGCAAGCCTACGATGAACCCCTTGTGCAGTACATGAAAGTTTGTAAAACTGAACAAGTTGTAATATAGACCTGGGCCCTATTCCACAATAAATGACAAATTACAAGCTAAACCTTTTGAGTTACTAATTATTAGTTTTAATAATTTGTTTCATAATGAAGTTGGCTACACTTAAGTAATTAAATGAACACTATTACAAGTTGAAATTATTAAAAACAAACACCGTAGCACGCGAATAGTTTCGAGAGGTAGATTTTCGTGAGAAATAAGAAAAGAGGTAAACAACATAAATGATGCTCGACAATAATACTTCGATACTGTTTCAACAAATACGCATGCCGTTTCTATGTATTTATTCCTAAACTATTATCATTCTAGTCCTCACTTAATGACAAGAATTAATGTATGTATCATACAAGACATCCGAAATTCCATTCCTTTGAGTATATAACTTCCTGCAACTTAGTGCAAATTAGTTCAAGAAAGTGCAACGGAATGCAAGCTGGTGGAACTTAGTGCAAAAGACGTTAGATGAAGTTGGTTAGGGTTAACTACGTTGGGTTAGTTTATGTTAGTTGGGTTAGTTTGGGTTAAGTGAGGTTGCATAAGTTAATGTTGGGTTAGGGTGGATGAAAGCTAATGGTACTTAGTGCAAGCTAATGAAATTTAGTGTAAGATAATGATTCTTAGTGCAAGCTAGTGAAGTTTAGTGCAAGATAGTGATACTTAGCGTAATATTGTGCAACTTAGTGCAATACAGTGTAACTCAGTGTAAGAAATTGAGACTTAGTGCAAGATAGTGCAACTTAGTTGGTCTGGGTTAACTTGGTAGGGTTAGGTTATGTTAGGTTAGGTTGGTTTGAATTATGTTCAGTTCGGTGAGGTAGCATAAGGTTAATTTTTAAGTTGGGTAAGGTTTGTTTAGGTGAGGTTGGGTTAGGATTGGTTGAGGTTACGTTAGGTTAGGTTGGATTAGCTTTGGTTAGCTTAGGTTGGGTTAGATTGTGCTAGGTTAGCTTGCCGTAGGGTAAGTGATAGCCAGTGGTACATGGTGCGAGCTAGTGCAACTTATTCAAAGCAAGGTTAGGTAAAATTGGTTTGTGTTACGTTGGGTTAGGTTAAGTTGGGTTAGTTTACGTTACGGTTAGGTTAGGTTGGGTGAAAGCTAGGGCAACTTAGTGTAAGATAATGCAACTTAATGCCCTCTAGTGCATCCTAATGCAAGCTGGTGGAACTAAGTGCAAGCAAGGTTAGGTGAAGTTGGTTTGGGTAACTAGGTTGCGTTAGGTTACATAAGATTGCATTAGGCTGGTACAGTATAAGTAAGTTTCGGTAAGGTTATGTTGGGTAAGGGTGGATGAAAACTAGTGATACTTGGTGCAAGTTAGTGTAACTTAGCACAAGATACAGACACTTAGTGCAAGAGTGTGCAACTAAGAGGAAGAATGTCCAACTTAGTGCAGGAAATGCAATTTAGTGTAAGCAAGGTTAGGTGAAATTAGTTTGAGTTAACTAGGTTGGGTTATGTTAGGCTACATTATGTTAAGTTAGGTTAAATTAGGTAAGGTTGGGTTAGATTGGGTTAGGTTAGACTAAATTAGGTTAGGTTGGGTTAGATTGGGTTAGGTTAGGCTAAATTAGGTTAGGTTGGGTTAGATTAGATTAGGTTGGAATAAGTTGGGTTAGGTTAGGTTCAGTTCGGTTAGGGTGGGTACAAGCTAGTGATACTGGTGCAAGCTAGTGCAACTTAGTAAAAGCTAGAACAACTATGTGTAATTTAGTGAAACCTAGGGAAAATTAGTGCAAATTAGTACAAGAAAGTGCAATGTAGAGCAAAGTAGTGCATTTTAATGTAAGCTTGTGGAACTAAGGGCAAGATAGGTTTAGTGAAGTTAGTTTGGTTTAAATAAGTTGGGTTCAGTGGTGTTAAGTTAGGTTTGGTTTAGATAATGTTAGGTTAGAGTGGGTGAAAGTTAGTGATACTTAGTACAAGCTAGTGCAACTTAATGCAAGACAGTAATACTTAGTGCAAGATTGTGTAACCTAGTTGGTTTGGGTTAACTTGCTTGGGTTAGGTTAGGTAAGCTTTGGTTATGTTATGTTAAATTGGGTTAGTCTGGGTAAGGTTGAATTAGGTGAGGTGAGGTGAGGTGAGGTAAGGTAAGGTAAGGTAAGGTAAGGTTAGGTTAGGATAGGTTAGGCTGGGTTATGGTGGGTGCAAACTGGTGACACTTGGTGCAAACTAGTGCAAATTAGTGACGTCTAGTCCACCTTTGTGAATGCTAGTACAACTTCGTGCAACTTAGTGAAACTTAGCGTAAGTTTATACAATTTAGAGCAAGAAAGTGAAATATAGTGCAAGGTAGTGCACCTTAATGTAAGCATGTGGAACTCACTGTAAATAAGGTAAGGTAAGCGGGTTTGAGTAACTAGTTGGGTTTGGTTAGGTTAAGTTGGGTTAGGTTATGTTAAGTTTGGTAAGGTTGGGTTGGGTTAGGTTTGATTGGGTTAGGATGGATGCAAGCTAGTGATAGTTGGTGCAAGCTTGTGCAACTTAGTACAGCTAGCGAAATTTAGTGGAGCAAGTTAGGGTGCAAGAAAGTACGACTTAGTGTAACTTAGTGAAAGAAAGTGCAACTTAGTGCAAGAAAGGGCAACTTAATGCAAGTAAGTGCAACTTAGTGCAAGTAAGTGCAACTTAATGCAACTTAGTGCAATTAAGTGCAACTTAGTGCATGATGTACAACTTAGTGTAAAGAGGTTAGGTGAAGTGATATGTTGGATTTGGGTTAGGTTCAGTTACGTTGGGTTATGTTAGGTTTAGGTTAGGTTGGTTTATTTAGGTAAGGATAGGTTGGGTAAGGTTGTCAGGTTGGGTTATGTAAGCTGGGTTATGTTATGTTGGGATAGGGTGTGTAAAAGCTAGTGACACTTGGTGCAATTAAGTGTCATTTAGTTCAGTGTAGTGCAGTTTATTTAGGTGAAGTTGCTTTAGGATAACTAGGCTGGGTTAGGTTTGGCTAGGTTGTGTTCGGTTTGGTTAGGTTAGAGTAAGATGGGTTAGGTTGGGTTAGGTTAGGTAACGTTATGTTGGGTGAGCTTGTTAATTTTCGGTTAGGTTAGGGTCGGGTTAGGTTGAGTTAGCTTAGTTTGGGTTAGGTTAGTGTAATTTGGGTTAGGTTGGGTTAGAGGTGAGGTTGGGTAGGTTAGGTGAAGTTGGTTTATATTGGATTCGGTTAGGTTAGGATATAGTTGGGGGCAAGCTAGTGCAACTTAGTGCAATATAATAATACTTAGTGCAAGATAGTGCACCTTAATGCATGGAAGTGCAACATAGTGTAAGCTAGTTTAACTGACATTGGTTTATGTTAGGTTATGTTGGGATTAGGTTAAGTTTGGCTAGTTTGGGTTGGGTTAGGGTTGGTTGAGTTACGTTTGGTTGGGTTTGGTTTGGGTTGCGTTTGGTTGGATTATGTTTGGTTTGGTTAGGTTAGGTTGGCTTAGGTTAGGTTGCATTACGTTAAATTTGTTTATATTATGTTCGGTTTGGTTATGTTGGGCTAGGTTTAGTTTGGCTTAGGTTGGCTGCAAGTGAGCGCAACTTATTGCAATGTAGTGCACTTGATGCAAGACAATGCAACTTAATGAAAGATTGTGCGACTTTATGCAAGCTGGTGGAACCAAATGCAAGCAAGATTATGTGAAGTTGAAATGTGACAGGTTAAGTTGTGTTGGGCTAGAATGGGTTGATAATTTGCATTAGGTTAGGTTAATTTAGGTTCAGTTGGGTGACACAATCATGCTTCTTCAAATTCAAAATATATACGTAATCGAGCATGCCAATTGCTAATCACCTGAAAATCTTTTAATATACATGTGTGCATGTATCTATGAATTGAAATTAAAATTTAAAATATTCAAGAATTTTTTTAAAACAAAAACAAATTGTTGGTTTTATATAATAAAAGGTTGTAGCCTACAACATAATTGTTCACTAATTTTTATTTTATTATTATTATTATTTTTTTTTTTAAGTTTGGTACGGTCAGTTGGTTTTAGTGGCGTACATAAAACCGCAGAATGCAAATTTTGAACTTTACGAGTCATTGCGCAAAAACTACGAGAAATAAAAAATGTTCATAAGAGCAAAATTTTGTCAAATATGATGTCTAAAATAAGAAAAAAATATCTACAACTATAAAAATAAAAATATGACGTTTAAAATTTATGTAGACCGTACTTCGTCCGACGCATGGAAGGTATTATAACGTGTCATGGCTATTCATTTTTACTCGAAACCGCGTATCGTATTTCCTTTACGTTTATCTAAGACAAGAGCACACACTCGAAAATATGCTTAATGATTTTAAAAATTCAGCGCGCCATTAGAAACATGATTTTGGGCCTCTCTAAATGACTGTAAACGGTTTTTCTTTTTTACTACTGAACTCCGGAAACACCACCTCTTTTCGTAAAGTGCAAAGCGTGAGGCTTCATACTGTCAAAAAACTATTATAGGGTCACCGCTTTAGTCCCGTTGGAAGAAAACTACAACGAAAATATTGCACGCCAGTTTGGTGCGCTGCGAATAGAGGCGATATGCTTCCCGTCGTGCGTGCTACTCTGACCCTTATCGCTCCGCTGTTACCACGCGCCACACGTGAAAATTTGAAACCGGTGAAGACTCCTCATAACTAGTTTATCCTGTACATTTTAATATGTTAAGAATTCCGTCTTAATTATTTATTTTCAGGAAGTGTGCTTCACAAAAGTTTCCCAGTTTATTTTTTGTCAGGAATTCTCATGGTGGAAATTTCGGGTATTCTACATAGTGGGTTGGCTAACATGTCGTTGAACTCCCTGCGCCATTCTCTCCACCTCTCAGGCGGCGAGTCATTAGCAAACGACGTAATATTTAGCAATGCTGTTTAGCGCTCTTGCGGCCATTGTACAGCTCGCAAATAAACAAACACCCATCTTCTTCTTTCTTGCTTGCGCTTAAACGCTTCCGCCTGGTTGGATGTACTTTTCCGTTTTACGACAACCTACAAGTGCGTAGGCTGTTGCGTACGACCGACACCTAGGAATTCCTGATCTTCGCGGAAATATTTATGCAACTCTTTGTTTCAATGCCTTACGTGACATTATGTAACTCTGCTTCGTGGTTGTGGACAATGACTTCGTATACAGTCGTCACTTTTTGACTGTGTCTAACTGAGCAATCGGCGAAGCTAGATCCACAACCAACACTTAGCGTACGTACGTGTAAACGTACAAACTCTTAGGACTGCACACAAACATTCACTTCATCATGTAGCGTGCGTACGTACGTACGTGGCTAAGTTGGCCAACTTTCTTATGCACGTACGCTGAGAAGAGGTTAGAATCCAGGTTTCACTACTAGTAAGAATGTAAGACTTAACTAAATTTTAGTAGTGCTTTTAATTAATTTTACACTGCTAAACTTTTTGTCGTAAATTATTTTATTTGTTTGGTTCCAAAACTGCTAATGTGTCATAATTTACAGCCGACACTTAGCACTAAAAAAAATTACTTATGTGCACATCTAGATTATTTGAAGGGCTTAAAAGCCAAGGGTTTTATGAAACATGAGTTTAGTGCATATTTTGATAGCTAAAATGTCAAGTTAATAATTCTGTGGCCGAGAGGTTATGTGTGAGACAGTCTCGCGGGCCATAATTTGGTGGTGTTTTAACAAAAACAGCTGTCATAAAATATGCTGTTAGTGTGATAAGCGAAGATGTTATGTTCGTCGCGTATATCCTCGACTTCTAAGCCCTTCATTTGGTGTTCTGAATCCAATCCCGAAAACCTCACGTACGCACGTTGAGTGTCGTGAATGCGGCTTAATGCAGCGGGAAACGTCGTGGTTCAAGCGGCGGACAATGAGCCCCGTTACACATTAACGTCGGTCCGCTAACGAGGGCAATCCCTCCTGCCGGCGGTCCTTGCAGCTGAGGCGTCGCCCAACACACTCATCCATAACCTCAGTGGCGTGTGGTGAATAGCTGCAAGGTAAGCTGGTGTTTGTTCAGTACTGTACAGTCTCGGTGCACGCAGCAGGAACCACAGATTAACATGGGTTTATCTCAACTAAATGCGACCACTCACGGTCTAGCTGCGCGGCATACGTAGGCGTTCTCTGTGAGTTCACAACTGGACGAATCTATGCAGAACAGACCCAGTAATTTATTTTGAGATAATCATTCCAAGTAGAGGAAGAAGGTACGAAACATATCCCAGAAAAAGAACATGTATTAAGGCCATGGTCTTTCATTTATTTCGAACAATGGCAAATAATTCTAATATATTTTTTTTCACAAAATGCCTTGAAAAAATTTGAGACTGTGTAGTGTCATACGACACACAATTTTTCCAGAGCGTTTTTTTAAATGTACCGTTTGCTATTAAGAACATTATTTTGCTACATTTTGGCTTATTTTGACAACAAAATATGCGATATTTCTGGGGGGGAAAATCTAAAAAACTGTTAGGTATATTGCAACAGTAAAATTCATATACAAACTATGCTATATAAGTGTTAAAACATTTAAGGTTTTTTTTATATATGTATTAATTTGCGTAAAAAAATATTTTCGAAACCTCTGCAAAACTAGAGAGAGAGGACTTAAACCATGGTACTTAAATAAAAAGTAGAGGCCGGAAAAAGTGGTTTATACAAGGTTTATATGTACACAGTATACTTCGACCTAAAATATCTCTGCTCCAGTAATATGGGGATTGGTTCCCTTCTGCATAACTCCATCCAATTAATAACATAACAGTAAGCATAGAACATAGGTGGTTCGCACAAGAACTAACCTCTACGTTTCTTTACCTACTGATTCACAACTGCTCAAAAGTGGTCGTGTGTACATAAATGCTGACATAGAAATTTGTAATGCGGACACATATGACCGCAACCAATCACAGCAAAGGCGTCACTGAATGTCCGCCATGTTGGTTTAACCAACAAAAGACGCAAGACTAAAACAAAGCTAAAATACGCAATTTTAATGTTAAAACTATGTTTCAATATCTGTACTGTTTTACGCTGTGCAGTTTATTGAGATATTGTTTCTCAAATTCCCTATTATTTCCACATATGATTCTATTTCACATATGTATAAATGGCCTTCTGGTGTATTCCATACATCAACGAATATTTGAGATTCGACGAAAAATTGTCATCGGCAAAACTAACTTAGCACAAGGCTTCTGGTCGTGCACAGTTTCTATTGCTATGTTATATATTCTGTGCTCATGATTTTTAATTGCGAACCAACGTTAAGGTTCCTGTCTATCTGCGCTTGAAACGCATTGCAGCAAGTTACAAGTACTGTAATCGTATTTGGAAGAAACATCTTAACGCGCATTACGTTTGTACATCTTTGAAAAGAAAAAACATTTAGCACAATGTTTCTATGGGTTAAAACATTAGGATCGCTTATTGGAAACACGATTATCAAGACTCTCAAAATGGCTAAAAACAGCTTTTTTAAACTGCCGTATCTAGGAAAATTCCAACCGGATTCGAAAAACACAACAATAGAAATTGGCGCTGGAATTTGAACCATAAGTATCGCAAATAAAATAATGTGGTCACCGCTTAAAGTCGCATAAGAAAATGAATAATAGTAAAGCTCTGCGCGCCAGTTGCTGGGTTTGCGTGTAGAGGCGATAATACACTACATACGCCGACCGACGTCACTCTTTACGCTTCATCGGTTTTGTGCCTCACATACACCAACGCAGCCTACCTAGATAAGAGCCTTAAGCACGCCTGAGAGGCAAGCGAATAAACGAGGAAGTTAACAAGCAAGTACAGTTGCGAACAAATACAGTTTCACCTGCAACACCTTCACCACACGCCACTGATCTTGCCCCTAAGCCCTGAAGGTATAATATTAACTTACAGTGAGAGGACATTTTTGTAAGCTAGAGTCCACCAACTTACGTACACAAACACCAGCTATCTGTCCATCGGCTGCTGCCACAGTGAACAGCGAGTTTCAGTTCACATCAAGTAACATGGGCTTCGTTCCTTGTCTTACTACATGTTCGTCATTAGCACGGAATACTTCAAGGCATGTCCGCTAAACCGTCAGTCAACAGCACGGTCGTAGAAGAACAGGTCTGGACACTCGCATATCTAACAATGCATTTTGCTTGACCACCTTGTTGTTTGGCTGTCAAGTTACCGAGAATGTCGTACTTTTTGGCACTTTTTTCCGGGCGGTCGGACTCAAACTCCACCCACTTTATTCCATTGTTAAATTAAATTAATAAATAAAGATTGCTGGAGCCTTTTCTTAAATTTGTGAGTGAGGGAAGCATTACATAAATTCATAAAAAATACGTTTTGATAAATTGTTTATCTTTGTGGGAAGGAAGTGGGCGGAGTTTGAGTCCGTCCGCCCTAAGCGCCAATAAAACACAATATTCTCGGTAACTTGGTGAACTGCAGCCAAACAACAAGAGGGTCAAGTTTCCAGGCGAGTGTCCAGACCTGTTCTTCTACGACCGTGGTCACGAAAACACGAGCCGTTATTTCTGACGAAAAGATCAATGTCTTTTGCGCGCATCTGCAGCTGTGCTTCATGGATATTGGCAGCGTGCCAATATCAAAGGCGACATTCACTTGACTACGCCAATCAGAATAATGTTACTGAGCAAACACTCGTCTGTGATTCGTGGGGGGCTCTAAGAATGAAGGCAATATTAGACAGTTTTTCATTTTTACATTGGTACAAAAAACTCAAAACAACCTTTTTAATGAAAATTCAAGACTAAGAGCAGTCATTCCAAGCATAATTCTATGGTGAGTTTTTTTCTCAAAATAATGCACCGTTTGTTCGCAAAAAAAAATCTTGATTTTGGTTTACTTTGGTAACAAAATTATTGACAATTTGGGCACAAACTCTGTCCAACTAAGTTATTTATTGTTACCAAAAATTAGGTCAAATTATGATATATTTGTGTAAAAAAATACATTGTAGAGACTGTTCGCTAAGAAAATTATGTTGCTTTAAAAACATTTTCAAATTCACTGTAAAACTACCGCACGAAATCTTAAAACATCAAATCATTGACCACGATGCAGGCCTGCGTACTTGTTCACAAAATACATTGTAACAGATAGGTGCAAAATTATTTTCTTCAAAAATCAGTAGCTCTGTTAATAGCGAAAGAAACTTATTCGTAAACATGTTGCTAATGCATTTTGGTCGGAAATTACTCTCGAAATTTTCCTCGCTCTTTTTAACAGAACTGCTTCCTGTGATTCATAAATCCGTCGGGCATTTCGAATTATGTTGCCTTCCGAGATTACACCGGAGATGTGCCACCTGACACGACTGGTCTCGTGTAGCGTTCACCCAGGGTTTACAAAGTGATCCACGAGATGGTAGCGGGTGTAATGAAGATGAATGTCGGCTCCAAGCACGCTGCCCGTTATCTCACTCTTCGATGTTCTTCGCTAGCGGCGACGAGCAGTAGGCTTCGCCTGACACAAGCTTAGATGCAATCAACCACGACTCGCTGGTCAAAGTCTCACACTACCAATATCAGATTTTTTACACTTAAGAGGACGTGGTACATAACTCAACGCTAAAGGCATTAATCTGTAACTGTAGGTTTCTTGAAGCCAATTTGCGAAAATCAAACAAAAGCAATCCTAGACAACAGTTTTAGCCAACGTTTTAAACAAAATTGTTTCCAGTGTTACGAACTTCTGAGACACAATCTCTGACACCGGAACCTCGTGCATTTAACTGCGGCGCAAGAGATCACGCGTAACGAATGAGTAATTTTGGATAAGTGTTTACTCATAAAGTTGGCAAATGACATTATCTAGGATTGTCATAGAGTATTTTATCCACATTGGCTTCAAAAAAAGCGTTGAAATCTATTTATGTTTTTAGTGTTTGCCTACCACATACCCTTAAGGGGCCTCCCTAGATAGGATGTGTGTGTGTATGTCAGTGTTCCCTGGTCGTACCATAATTATCGTTATGTACCTTGTTTTCATCATTTATACCATAGACGATACCTACCTGCAGATAATGGCTAATTTTGTCATAATTTTACGCTCAGCACAAAAAAAAATTCAAAACAATTGACAATTCGTTTGAGAGGGAAAAGGGATGTGTATCTAATTCGAATAGTTGCTACTGTTACAATTAAATTTCATATAGGAGTTAGTTTGTAAACAGTAATTTTTTTTTTTTTAATTTCTATCGAAAAACGATAATTTTAAGTTCTGAAAATTGTATTTCGTCGAAAAGGACCTAGCAACACTGAAGCACGACTTGCTGGCGAGAAGTCTCACACTACCAATATCAGTTATTTTACACCTCAAGAGAAATTCTGTACAGGTTTCTGATTTCCGCGTTTGACGCGGATGAACAGCAGAGCGATAAGGGCCAGAGTACCACGCTTGACGAGAAGCATACAGCTAGAGTCACTGATTTTTTATGGTATTTATAGTGGCCTGCGACAACACCCAGAACATTCTCGTGGCTCGCCGACAATGCTGGTTGATGTAAGCCGAAGGTTCGAGGTGTTGCGGTAACATTCAGTCACCTCCGAGCTGAGTGCCTGACAAGGATGACTGACATGCGCCCACCCAATTAGAAGGCCTGTGACTTCAACCAGGCACTAGCGGTCCCTGTAGCCAGGGGCTGGAAGATGGGGTGGAGGAGGAGGAGGAGGTGGTGCAGTCTGCCTCAACGTCGCCGGGACTGGTGGAAACGAGCAGGGTAGGGGGAGGGGGAGGTGGCATGGCTTGTCAGGTCTATTAGCTCAAAGTCGTCAAGAGCGCTGACTCGTTACAATATATAGGCTATATATAATTACACGAAGCTACAGCCACACATTTGAACATTTTGAGTTCGGTACAAGTCTGTATGCATTGTCTACTTCTAAAACTCCTAGGTTTATATAAGTTTTAATAGTTTACAAACTTATTAGGAAGAAAATTTTAACCAGAGCGTCAAAAGTGATCGCTTTACTGTGAACAGACTATACAGAAAAATCCGAACATCAGAGTCCGAACACTTGTAACGTGTTTTTTTCCCTTTCGCATCTGATATATATATATATATATATATATATATATATATATATATATATATATATATATATATATATATATATATAGACACACACACTAATCCTATGCCTGAATACCGAGAGGAAACTGAAGAATTTCCATCTGGCAGCCCGTATGGGAGTTTGCTGAACCCTAATGGATGAGGAAAAAAAAATGGAACAGCGACCGAATGCATCCTGCTCCTGCAGTCGTCTTTACAAGGCAAGGCGAACTTTGCTCTTGTTGTCCTAGGTTCGAGAGGCGTGAGTGTGAAATACGGATGACAGCCGATATTTGCATATTCCAGTGTGTGCATGTCCTGCAAGAACGCGGCTGCATGAATATTTGATGTTCCCGAGTGCTGAGCGCACCTGTGGTTAAGAATATAAAACTGTCATAAGTTCGGTTATAGCTGGCCAGGCTTGTTTAACGAGATGACAGTTGTATGAAATGTACTCTATTTGCACGACAGACTGGTCATTTGAATAACATCTATATACGGAGTTGAATATATCTGACGCCTTTGGTAGTTCTCAACTTCGCTGACATGACCGGGTCCCTAGATAGGCTGTATTTGTGTGTGTGTGAGGCAGCAGAGGTAAGCATGCTTTTACCGACGTACGTAATGTGTTAGCGCCTCTACGCACAAGCCACTCAGCTGCCTTCCAGTGCTTTACTATTATCCTTTTTTCCTATTGGATTTCAATCCGTGACCACATTATTTTATTTCTGGGCAGCATAGTTCGAAGTCTAACGCTTGTTTCTATAGTTGTGGTTTTCGGATCCTGTTGCTGTTATTCCTGATACGGCAGTGTGGAAAAGCCATTTTTGGCCGTTCTGGAGGTGCCAGAAATGTATGTTTCTAATAAACGTGGCGAATTTTTAAAACTATAGATACATAGTTTGATGTCTGTTTTATTTTTGTAGGAATACAAATATATGCACGTCAAATAGTTTCGTCAAAAAAGCATAGCCGTAACTCGCTGCAACGCATTTGAAGCTCAGGTAGGTAGGCCCCTTAATTACAGACGTGTGGTGCCGCAGAAACCTTGTCCTGATTGGCATAGTCAAATAGGCGACGTCTCTACATAAAGATCGGCTGTCAATAAGCGTAAAGCAGAGATGCAGATGTGCACGTTAGGCAATGAAACAATGTGCTGCAAAAATCGTTCCGCGAAAATCAGGAGTTCTACATTAAGGGGTCTCCCTACCCGGGCTTGAAATGCGTTGCAGCGAGTTGCGATTATTCTTTTTTTTTTTTTTTACGAAACTACCAAAAGCGCATTATATTTGTATATCCATGAAAATACCTATGTCGCTATAGTTTCAAATATTCGGCATCATTTTCGGGCCCCCAAAATGGCCAAAAATGGGTTCTTAAGAGTGCGTGGTAGATGATAAACGCTGAAAAAATCAATTGATTCCTACGCTTTTTTCGAAACCGATATGGATAAAATACTAAATGACAATCCTACATAATTATATTTGCCAACTTTATGAGTACCTAACTACATATCCAGAATTACTAATTCATTACGCGTGATCTCTTGCGCCACAGTTAAATGCACGAGGTTCCGGCGTCTGAGATTGTGTCTCAGAAGTTCATAACTCTGGAAACAATTTTGTTTAAAACGTTGGCTAAAACTATTGTCAAGGATGTTATTGTTTAATTTTCGCAAATTGGCTTCGAGAAACCTACAGAGACATAGACTAATGCTTTTAGAGTTGTATTATGTACCACGCCCTCTTAAGAGTGCCCTTTCTGTAAAAATTACAACCGGATTCGAAAAACACAACTACAGAAACAATCATTAGACTTTGAACTATGCCCTTTCAAGTCCCGTAGTAAAAAGAATAATAGTAAAACACTGCACGTCAGCTGAGTGGCTTGCGCGGAGAGGCGATAATACACTACATACGTCGGTCAACGGCAACCTCATCGGTCCCGCCTCACACACACAAACAAAACACAGCCTATCTAGTGAGGCCCCTTAATTCTTGACCAAAGGATTCTCAAATGTGCTCGTGTTACTGTGACCAGCTCAAGTCGCACGGCGGCTTACCATGTCTGCTCTCAGAGGACAGAGAAGTGGCACGCGGTAGCGGCCAATCACAAGAGGGGTTACGAGGGGAAACTAAACGGCAGACAACCTCACTCCCTCCAGCCCAACGTCGGCGTCATCCCGACATGATTGGACAGCTGACGGACAGCCGTGACGCTCCCATCTCTCTCTACCCCCCACCTCCGACACCAATCACTTGCGAAATTCGTCCGGAGATGCGAAGCCCGTTTCCGCGGGGCCGCACCCCCCCCCCCTCCTTTCACCACCTCCTGGGGGTCACTCGCGAGCGGCTATTTACAAGAGACACGATCCACTAGTTGTTAGGTTTGATTGGCGTGTATGACGTCACGAGAGCATATTCGTCAGCAGTCAGGCCTGGTCGCACTGGTACCACGGCACCTCGACAACCGCGCTTGACATAGGCGACCCCAGGGTTGACGAGGACCCTGATTAAGACAGGACGAGCAGGACGACAAAATAGAGGTTCTATTCACGTCCGTAGCTTGACCACTCTCTGCTTAGACTGTCATCAAGCAGTACCGAGGTGATGCATGTGACTTGATACATAGTGTAACATGCCGGAATGGCTTAAGGACCCTTCTTAGATAGGTTGCGTTTGTGTGTGTATGCCAACGAGCTATATAGTTAACATAGAGGGGCGGAAACGCTTCCAAAGTGAAGCCCAATTGAACGGCTGTTTTGACCCCAGAAAACATGGCGAACAGCAGTGTGACCAACATTATGTTAAAAATCCGTCATTATGTTCGCATAAAATCCGTTACTTTACAGCTCTACTATATTCCCGCTAAACACAGGAAAAAATGCCAATAATTACTGTAATATATTATACTGTAATAAAGTTTAAATTAGCATAATCGCTCTCGTCTCTCGACCGGAAAGAAGAGTCCGCCATTTTATCTAGAGTCAAAATACCGCGTTCAATTGGGCTTCACCTCAGAGCCTTGGAGATTGCTGTTTCCGCCCCTCTATGTTTACTATATAGCTCGTTGGTGTATGCCAAGAAATCGGGGTTTCTCTGACTGACGTATGCAATGCATTATCGCCTCTCCGCGCAAGCCACTCATATGCCGTGCAGAGATTTAATATTATCCTTCTTCCTATCGGACATTAAGCAGTGACCATATTATTTTAATTGTAGGCAGTACAGTTAGAAGTCTAACGCTCGTTTCTATTGCGGTTTTTTCTATTCCGAAATTATATTTTTTTAGATACGGCAGTGTGAAACGGCGATTTTTAGCCATTTTGAGGGACCCAAAAATGTTGTTACGGATAAACGTGCCGAATTTTTTCATTGTTCGAAGTGCATAATATTTTTGTGAACATGAAAACGTAATGCGCATTAAATAGTTTCATAATTATAAAAAAGAATAGCCGAAACGCACGGCAATGCATTTAAGCATAGGTAGGGAGTTCCCTTAACATTGCATGAAAAGTCCTATTGGGTGGGTGGAGGGAGGAGAAAGGCAGACGTTAGTTGAGAGCATTGTTCTTAGGGACGATACGGAAAATTATATGCGAACAAAAGTCGGCCTTAAAGGTGTTCAAGTGCGATAAAATCATAATTTTATATTTATATAAAATAGTGTTAGTTTTATAGACGATAATTGTGAGTACAGTTTCCTCTTACAAAACAATTTTATCTCTCATAGTTTTCTCATAACGGCGCGTCAAAGCCAAAATTGGCATGTTCTGCTGCCATGCAAATAGCGAAAACCAATTGACTTACGTAAGTGAAATAATTCGCAGTGAAATAACATGCCACGGGCTATGTACTAAAACATTTTTAAAAACCCCGTGAACTAATTTTGTACCTAAAAAAAATACTGAATTTTCAAATTTTCTTCCTGTACCTTTGCCATTTTTTTAAAAAAATTCAAATCATTACGTTATGTTCTTTTAATTACGTACTTTATTGTATAGCTCATGGGATGTAATATCGCAGAGGATTATTTTGTATACGTGGGTCAGTTGGTTTTCACTACTTGCATGGAACAGAATAAGCAAATTTTGACTTCGTCGCACCGATGTGAGATAACTATAAGAGCTAAAATTTTTTTGTAAGAGGAAACTGTACTCACAAGTATCGTCTCGAAACTAACACTATTTCATAAAAATATATAATTACGATTTTATCGCACTTGAACACCCTTAAAGGGGCCTCAATAGATAGGATGTGTTTGTGTATGTGAGGCAGGAGCTATAAGGCTGCCACTAACCCACCTATGTAGTGCAATATCACCTCTCCGCGCAAGTCACTCAGCTGGCGTGCAGTGTTTTACAATTATACTTTATTCATATGAGACTTTAATCAGTAACATTATTTATGGGCAGCATAGTTCAAAGTCTAACGCTTGTTTCTATAGTTGTGTTTTTCGAAGCTGGTTGTTAATTTTCCAAAAACGGCAGTCTGAAAAAGCCATTTTTGGCCATTTTGAGGAACCAGAAAATTATGTTTCTAATTAACGTGCCGAATTTTTGAAACTATAGCGACATAATTTGAAGTGTGTGTTCTTTTCGTGGGTACACAAATATAATGTGCGTTAAATAATTTCGTCTAAAAGAGAATAGTCGCAACTCGCTGCAACGCATTTGAAGGGCAGCGAGGCAGGCCCCTTAAGAGGCTCGGCGCTTCCAGGTTTCGATAGCACGTCTTATAGTTCAATAGCACACAAATTATATCTCGGAAATGTCGCAAGCCAAATAATTGACGTGCAGATGCTAGGATGTAATTCTCTACTTTCTGCATGTCAAAGTCAATATTTGTTGTTGACGTGCCGTTGGGGAAATACTATGCCGGTGTAACAGGCGATCTTTACCCTCAGGCGTTTTGTACCCCCAGGTAGTAAAGAAGGTTCTCTCGCGTGGGTAGCAAGGGAAAGAACGGACTAAGTACTGTCTCCTGCCATTGTAGTGAAGGCGGCCACCGCAGGAATGATAAGGCTGTGGTTGTGTCCCACCGAGCAGTGAACAGTGGGGTGTCCTGTTCAAAG
>PNEQ01111622.1:0-27303 GCA_003012365.1 Medauroidea extradentata
CTGTAAATTTATACCGCAAAATTATATAAGCACAATATTTTATGGACAAAAATAAGTAATACTTCCATATACCGCAATGTTAATCTGTCCCCACATGCGACTTCAGCGCACCTAGCGGCAGAAATTTTCCCTGTGCCAAACTCTCCCATAAGAAAACACATTTTCTTTCTAACCTGTAGTAGAAATAACCTTACCTGGACATTAACAATTTTGTTTCTATCTTTAGTGCTTTATCTTTCTTAATCTGGTAGACCTGCTTCTATTTTACGGATAGAAAAAATATTACTTAACAGCAACTTAAAATACATGTAACTATTTCCATGATAATTTAAGGATGTTCCAGAGGTAAAAAATATATATTTTATACTTGTAGGAAACAAAGATTCATAGCCGTTACTTGAGAGTACATTTTCACTTACAAGAAATTTCAGCTCAACCAGTTTTCCCATATTGGCATTTCAATGTCAAAATCTGAAAGTTTTTACTTCGTGCGCACCGTAAGAACCAATAAATGTAATGAAACGAAGTAATTCACATTGAAAGTAAGTACATGTAATAGGCTACGGAATGAAGTTCATAAAAACCCGTTACAAAACATTTTTGAATTTTTTTTATTGTTAAAACTAGCAAATAATTACGAGTGTCAGAAATATTTGTACTATACAAAAATATTTTGCAATGGGTTTTTAAATATTTCAAGCCATAGCACGTGATATTAGTTTCCAATGTAATATTATTTCCTTTAGTTAGGTAATTTTTCGCGGTGTGCATGAGATAAAAACATTCAAATTTTGAATTTGAAGTGTCAGTATGGAAAAACTACCTGAGGTAAATATTTTTATAAGAGGAAAATATGTATCCAAATAACACCTACAAAACTAATACTATATCCTACTAATACAAGATTATAATTTTACCTCATGTGAACACCCCTCAGCTGTTAACAAAACGGAAATGTTTTTAAATTTACATACATTTTTTTATCTAATCGTCCCACACTTTTAATAATTTTATATTTTAATTACGAATTTAATCTTGACACAGAAACCTGTGCATACATAATCATGTAAATACACAAATTTTACTAACTCCAAAATCAGGGCCCTGTTCCACAACACATGACAAATCATAAGCTACAAATAATTACAAGTTCCAAATTACTAGTCCTAATAATTTCTGTTCCACAAACACGTTGGCAACACTTACAATATTAGTCTTAATTTACAAGGACGGAAAAGGGGCTAAAATAAATTATGTTGTATATTAGTAATACCAATCACCGAAAGACGTCTCTGTCGAGCAGTTTTCACTGAACAGTCAACCAACCACCGAAAGACGTCTCTGCCGAGTATTTATCATCGAACAACCATTCGGTGAGTGGAATACCATCGAAAGACGTCTCTGAATTCTGCCCTTAGGGTCGTATCTATAAACGACTTTCGAAAGCGCTGTTAGCAGACGTTCACCTGGCAGCTTGTCAACTACTCGCAACCTATAAACGACTTTCGGGAGCTTGCCAGCTGAATGCGCTTCCACATCCACTTAAAGAGTAAATATGGCAACATAGCACAATTTTTCTTCCTTTGGATAGTCGGCCTACTCAGAATGAGTATAGGAACGAATCCTACAAATTTCGATCGTCTTTGCTGACATTTCACCACACTTAACGTTTCTATTCATATCTGAGATGATGATGATAATATAGGTTACTTAAGCAATGTTTTTGTGAAGGTTAAATATGGTTAAATAATTATTTGTTAGTTTTTTTTTTTTTCATTGTGCATGATATTGTGTTTAAGCACGGAGAACAATAAAGTTTTTACAAATGATTAAAACACAATGTTTGTATTATTCAATAAGGAAATACATAAAATGGAAAATAAAATAAAAATCAACTGTGAAATAACCCGTCACATGAGTCACTTGACGAATGAACGTGACTATTATATATTTCATTGTTTAATTTTTGCAGCCTACATATTTATCGTAAGAAACTAAGATATTAAGATAATAAAATGTCAGAAAAATGTGTACATGTAGAAAACGTTTTCTTTTAACACGTGTATTTACCATAATTTTCACACAATGCAGGCTGGCTGCTACTGTTTCTACGCAAAATATTTTTTTTTTTTTTACAATGTTACAAAAATTTCAAACATATTCACTAGAAGTGCGGTAGCAATTCTGGTTTGTAGAAAGTCCCACCTTGTAGCAAACCCTCCAAGGAATATCGCATAAACCTTAAACGGTACTGTTATACTTAACAATAGCTTCTGTTTGTAGAAAACTCTCATACACGTAATTTCTAAACTCGTTCCAATCAACATGAGTTTTAAAAAGGTTGTATTTTCTTATGTGACTAGTATCGTTTGACAGGTTATTCCAGAGAAGCCGCCACGATTGTTATAAAAACACAATGAAAACAGCTGAACAGGCTTTCGAATCACCGTCTGACCATATTCACCTGAAAGTGGATGGCTCTTCACTTCCAGGCAGTCAACCAACTAACGAAATATGTTTAAAGTGTGTGTTTCGGCCGGAACAGACTTTTGGTAATTGGATAACAACCGAAAGCCGTTTATAGATACGGCCCTCTGTCTCCCGCGATTCATTATCCTGTGCTAATGAACTATAACCGTATGGGTCCGAGGGCCTAAGGGAAGACATCACAATGAGAGGAGCAACTCTACGATGTGTGTCCGAGGCCTGTCTGCGGTAACAACCACCGTGGTATTTCAGCATACGTCAAAGGGATAGTTTGCTATCCAGAGATACGTGCAACCGTCTTACATACATGGCGTCACATGGTTTGCAGGATAGACGCTAAACTCCTCCATGATAATAAATATTCCTAGCTTTAGTTAATGAACTTATGTAAGTTAGGTAACACTACGTAACCTCACATGCATTGGTAGTAAACATATGCAAGATATTCGTCCGTAAAATAAACACTAGTAAGTTCTGTAGAAAGATATACTGCAGTAAGATGTGCTACGCTACAACATATAGGATTACTCGTTTCGTGAATTACTGTATTGAAATCTCACCAATTAATATCCACCTTTCACGACATAATAGGGACTTAAAAAAAACTTCTAAAATAGTATTGTACGTTTTTAACACATTCGCAATATGCGTAAATATTGCAAATGAGCAGAATTGTTAGTATGCAACTCTGATAACATCAGTATAAGTTTAGTTCATTCACAAAAATATACGTTATAAACTGGAAACTATGAATATTCACAGTTTTCCAGTGATTTTTTTTTTCATTTTCAAATTGTTAAATTGCTCGATCGATATTTACTGAAAAACATATAGTTAAATCAGCGAAAAAATAAATGGACAGACTGAATCTAAGATTTCCACAAATTGAAGAAGTAAGGAAATTTTCTAACGTAGACGTAAAAAAAAAGAAGCGTAATTGTACACTAAATGTAACTCTGCTTTCTTCCAAATAAAAAAAATAAACTCATTAAAAGCAAGAGCTAAACTAGCCAAACTAAAAACCAAAGGCGCAGCAGCAGAATTCAAATTCCAGACGTTTACCACGTAACACTACTCTCTCTATTCACCCAATGTGAAAATTTGAAGAACGAGGTTGTCGTTAAAGTAAATTTTCGTTTTTGTGTACCAGTAATGTGTGTTAGTCTTGTAAGCACTTTCAAAATAATAAACTATATGTAGTAGAGTATGCATTTTTAACAGCATCGGTAGAGCAACAGAGCGAAACTGAACATTCCAAAAATTAATTCATCCAACTAGACTAACGTATTCCTAGTTAAGGCTACTGTACATTTAAGGTGCCCACCTACTGGCCGTGTGTTTGTGTGAGTAAGGCACGGTGCCAAGGTCGATGTTAACTCGCTTATATGGTGCGGTATCGCCTCTACCTCATGACACTGAAACAGCGTGCAGTGGTATCGTAGATCACTCGCCTGACTGACACTTTCAGTTGTGACCGCGTCTTTTTATTTGTGGAAAGTTGTAAGCAAAGTCCATTGTATGTTCCTAGAGTAGTTTCACACGAATCCCGCTAGTAATTTTCCAGATATAACAGGTTGAAAAAGTAGTTTTTAGCCATTTCGAGGAGCTCCGAAATGATTTTTCTAATCGACGTTATGCTTTGAAACGACCCTACAGTCATCGTTTGGAGTGTATTATATTTTCGTGCATAGACACATTGGGCACATGTGGAATAGTTTATTTAAAAAAACGTTTTTACGAACATGCTGCAACGCATTTTCAGCGCGTCTTAGGCGAGACCCTTAAGTGTAACTTATCGACACACAAAATTAACAGTAAAAAAACGAGCAAACAACAATAATTTGTAAATCTTTCTTCGAAAATGATGATAGCCTACACTGTTTATTTCACTGTTACGTTTACGGAAAGATAAACTCCTTTTATCTTACTTAGTGATAGTATAAAATTTACGTAAAACGCACAGTATTTAATAAACTGCGTTACATGAGGGAATCTGACAATATAAGCGAGACTCGCAGTTTGAATATCAGGTACGGCTTTAATTTACAATACATACAACTATATCATAACATTTACGAAGTTATTTACTGAGGAAGGCAAGAATAGTTAGAGATATAATTATACATTCATTAATACTTATGAGCCACTCCATTTAATTAAGTCGATGACTGTCCCACATTGTTAATGATGCCGAGGCTGATGTAAGGAAACGTCCACGGTGATCGGCACGTCGTAGATCTGGACGTCGTGGTGCATCTTGGTAGTGAAGTGGTCCTGGCGACGATATGGGGCAGACAGACCTCGTAGGTAGCGTGACACGCCCCTTTATCGTGCCCTGTTTGGCAACTCGTACCGCTGTTGGAGTGGGGAGTTCTGCCTTGCAGTTTGCAGCAACTTATGTTTAATATTTTCGAATTTCTGGCCGGGTGGCCTGGTTACTGACCGTTGTGTTACAACGAGGGTTCAGTGGTTCATAACAACCCGTAGACTGAAATCATGAGAAATTACAGAAATGACATTTTAGTTAATGATTTTAACATAATTTTTGAAATTACAGCTTATATAGAATTTGTACCGGATCGACAGTGAAACACAGTTACTAATTCAATATGTTTATTATTATTATTATTTTATATCAGTCAACATTATTAAGCAAGCAGATACATCAATAGAAATCCTTGAAAATTAATGAATGTGTGAAAATTTCACTGATTCAAATGTAGAGTGTTAGCTATGGGAACGCTCGTATTGACGTACGTGAAATAGTTTTACCGAACGTACTTCACTAACATTCCTGCTATAAGCCTGCGTCGGTGTGCTTAATTTAAAAATAAGATTTACAGTGTGATGTCTGGTTTTAGAGAGCCATATCGCACTAGTTTAGCGTTACGCTATGGTTTTTCATTTATTTAATACAATTACAAATAAGTTGAATATTTTTTTTTAAACCAAATGCTTTGAAAAAATTTGAGACTGTGTACAGCCATACGATACACAATTTTGCTAGAGCATGTTTTAAAATAAAATAACGTACCGTTTGCTTGAAAAAAAAAAATATTTACCTTCATTTTGAGTTTTTTGACAACAAAATAAAAATATATGATATATTTCCGTGGGCAGAAATCTAAAAATCTATTTGGTATACTGCAACAAAAAAATTCATATACAAACATTGATGTATAAGTGTTAAAATTGTAGGATTAAATTTTTTATATAGGTAAACATTAATTTGCGTTTAAAATATATATTTCCGAAACCCCAGCAAAACTAATGAGCAATGCCTTAACACACGCTTTTATAATTGAAAGACCAACAATACAGCTTCCTAATGAATTGGCAATTATTCAAAACGTACAGTAATATTTCCTGAATTTGTAATAATGCTACATTCGACAATATGCTTGGTTGTATCCATGTGAACGTAATTTGTAATATTTTGGAATTTTCGGCACATATTATCGATTCTAAATTATCTGCGAGCTTCTTGCTAGAATATTTCGGCGAAGTGAGTTAATCTGTGAACTAAATTGTTAGCGACCTTCTTACTTATATTTGGAAGTGTAATCCGAGTTACTGGAGTCAGCGCGCGTGTATCGTGGAATTCTTCTGTACACGAGCTGAAGAAAGAGGTATGTTGCATACGTACATTTATTCCGGAGGGTAAAAACTAAGTGTTAAGGCTGTTGTAGGCTTTTACTGTAGCGAAAGCACTTCGAAACCCTTTGGTCGCAGTCACATTGGATTAAAAACTAATTCGCCGAAACTTGTTCAGCTTTACGGAGCGGTTAACGAGCTACGAACTCGCAGTCTCTTCTCGTTTAAACTAAACTAGTTTCGTATGTAGTTTCGAAGGACATTTCTTCTATGCTTCCCTCATGCTGGCTGCAGAGTTACGAGCTGTGTAACAAATATGTCTCCTTTTTGGTCAGATTAAATTAACTTTTTGATGTAAAATGCTTTTATCTACTAACCTCGCTCAAATAATTAGTTTTAAACGCAATGAAACTTGGCAGCCGAATATATTTAACTAAACATGTACAAGACCTCTAGTGTGAGCCGTGGCTTTATTTTGTGGGCAATTGAAAAATATTAAATTGACACCACTTAAACATTGCGGACAACGAAAAATTATAACATGGTTACTTTATCAAGGAACTATACCAAATCACGGAAAACTGTAATCAGGACGTTAGGTTCCAGGGATCAAACCCGAGTCTTCCCGATGTGAGTCCTACGTGTTACCGTTGAGCCACCTCGCTCGGTTTCAAGGATGTACCAGTTCGTCAAGGCTGGATTGCGAAAGTAACACAAACTTTCAGTTGTTTCGATTCTGGTCTGTGCTCAAACGTAAATAATATTTTTTCTAATTATTGCGCACATACATTTGCAGAAACAATTAAAATAACCAGGTCTTAAGGGAATGGGCCCGAGTAACTATGCATTTAACTACAATTATTTTTTAAAAACATAAATGGGAGCTGATATCTCTAATCGCTTCGTAACTTTGTTATGACTGATTCAAAATGCATGCTCTAATTTTGTCGAGTCAGAAGACTGCTAAATTGTTGCTAATTAGTTAATTAACGAAATTTCCTTTTAATTTGATAAATTAGCTGTACTCCATACACAGTTTGTCTCGAAAAATTACATTGCACAGTAAAACAAATTTGCAACAAAGTTACGAAGCAATTTTACGATATCGACTCTCGTATGCATTTTATAAAATAATTCTCTCGAAAACCAAGAAACGCGGGCCCAATCTCTTAAGGTCACCCCTTGCCACGCGCATCAAATGCCTTGTAATGTGTAGGAAAATATATACGTTTTTTACGAATACATCTCACATGAGCCCATCCTGCCAATGTACGGAAAGAATAAATCCTTCGTGTAAGAATGGACACCACCAAGCTATTTAATACACACCTGATGTACAAATTCTTTGTTTTAAAGCCACAATATTTTTTTATTTTAGACTATAAATAAAAAAAAATTTAGTTTGAAGAATTAATTTAAGGTATTAATGTTTTCACTAAATTAATTTTATTCGTCAAATGCAACTTTTAAACAGTGGTAGAAAAAAGTGGATGTTAATTTTTGTAACCGTGTTTACAAATTGCGTTTACCAAGCAATGCAAATTTAGAGCAGAAATAACAGTAAACAGATACATTAAATTGGTTATTAAAACAAACAAACATTTTAGATTTATACTCTAAAACAAATATTACGGATTTAAAGCAAATAATTTGTATATCAGGGGTACAGTGAAATCTCAAAAACACTGTTTTAAAGCCTTCCAACCAGACCGCCGCGCCGTACTAAACCGAATGTATACGAGACTCTTATATAGAATCGTGCACTGAACTTCACTACAGTTACACCACCAATGAAATCATATGGTCAATGCTATAAACCCCATAGTAAGTATGAATTAGCGGGAATCTTACACGTTAACTCAGCGCTTGGCTTGTTGTGGTGATGTGGCACGCTCCAAGTTCGCCCTTATAGCTCCGTAACTTCTGAGTTTCTAACCCTTAAGACCACTCAAGATAGGCGGCACCCTTAGTAAGTGCTAACTTTATCGTGAACAACCTTTATATGATAGAGGCATTCATTGATTTATTGAAAGTGTCATTAAGTTACATCGATGGCCCAGATCAAAAGGGATACAACTAAAAATTTCAAATTTTGAGTAAAATGCATAAAAAATGAGTTCCGTTTCGCCGAAAAATTGTTAACTGACATATTTAGCGGCGTTCATTTGAGGCAAAAGTACAGAGGCAACTGTTTAAGGTGTTTAAAATGTTTATAGTCTGCCTTTGCTGAATTTATCACACTTTAAATGAAAATAAATACAGTTTCTAAAACTTTACTGGCAATCAGAATAAAGTGCCACGTTATTAAAACAAGGAAATATATGTGTTTTTTTTTTTCTGGGGAGAGTGCAATCTGTCTATGTGTTGGTGAGCCAAACACGAAAATGTGTGTTGTTTCCTTTTGAACCGGTCTATCCAATCACTGCCTGAATACTCAAAGCTCCGCGACACCGCACTGAATACCAGTTCAGTGGCACATAGAGACGATACTGCATTACATGCGCTGGTAGACGTCGTCCTTAGCACTTAGCCTTTATTTACTTCCGTCGTTAGGCGCCTGCCTAAATAGTTCACAAAAAATAAATCCATCATGTAATATTCGGAAAACCCGCTTATCATGTATTAATATTTTTCTTAATTTCTGTCTTGTAATGTCATAATACAGTTTTTTTTGTGTAAATTGGTTGCAGAACAAATATCTTTATAAATACCATTTATACAGTAACAGGCAAGTCATTATCGGATGTCATTTACTCCCAGGGGCTGATCTCTATGAGGAGGAGGGAGGGGTTACTAAATCAATGTGAAGCCGAGTTTGCCCTTAAAAGTTACGTTCTATTTTTGTCGTTAGGAAACACCTTAAATAACTCATTAAATTCAAAATATTTATCCTCCTCGCCTTTTTTTTTTTTTTTTTTGCTTTAACTGTTGGTACATCAACATTTCATAGGGCCTACCTCCCCTTCATTTCTCCAAAACTGGAAATACAAAACTGGGTCCACTCCTGTTTACTCCCAGCTTTCACAAGTGTTGTTGTCTGCGTGTGTAGACACAGTTTTTATGTATCCAAGGAACAAACATTAGATTTGGTATAAATACAACGCTTTCTTTTTGGCGGTGAACTAATTTATGACCCGTATATATGCTTGTATAGAATGGTAGAATATGTTTGCAGGACGGAGGTGCAGTATCTGCGAAGAGGGAGCTCTTCATGGCGTTGTGCCGTTAAACTTCGACTGTGGTGATTATGAAGTGCACAAGAAATGTCTACTAGCTAACGTGGTGTGGGACCCCCTCCCCCCGTGTGACAAACATCCACACTCCATGCCACGTAGCTGGACAGACAGTCTTGAGACACGGATCATAACCTTCATTCACTATGTACGTACATATATACATTGTAAACAATTATTTGCAAATTTAGCACACCGATGTATAGCACCATTAAGAAAGTAGGCGTGGTAAAATTATGTTCCATACCTCAATGATTGCGTTCCTACAAATGTTCCGGAAACAGTCAACTTTCTACTGATGTTATACAAATATTGTATATAGGATGTTCAGGATAAGCTGAGTACTGCTTACAATTTCGTGTGAGCCGTTATGTTTCCATCTTCAATATTTTTGTGGTAATGTGGATGTTTATACGAACGCTTTGGCTTAGCCGCCATTTATTGAATCGTTTTTGTAACTCCATAGAATGAAGTCTTGGGTTGACACTTAGACCATGGATAGCTAGAGATAGATTTGTACCTTTGTTATGAAACCGACATCTAGCGATAGGCAAAACTTACAAAAACCACTAGAAAATAATTAATGTTGCGACATCCTCTTGTAAATACCTTGACAAATGGGAATTACAGACTACTGTATATTTTACAATCAATACACAACATATTAATTTTTATTCATTCATTAAATTACTGGAAAATGAAAATGCCAAGACAATGTAAGCTGAACATGTAAACATACTCTTATTTTACACGAAAATGAACGAAAATCGAAGGATGGTGGTAATATGCGACAGCAAATTGTTCTGCATATGCTTATTAAAATGTCAGTGATTTTTAAATACAATATGCTCACCGGTATGTAGTAATAAATAAGAAACTTGTTTTGCTCGGTGCCCATCAACAGCTGATGAGATTTAGGTATCACTTCACAACATGGAAAGGTATAGGCAATCAGCTCTCTAGTAGTTTATTTATTAATTAATATATTTTACATTCCGTAGATCCCATACGAACCATACAGTTCTGGGATATGGAACAAGTTGTATGTACAATACAACACATACATTTATAAGTGAAAAAGGCAAAGCTATAGCTAGAACTACATATGAAACACAGTGACAAAATAATGTTAATGTATATGTACACTCACACACACAATAACACACACAGTAACTTTCATGTACATCATTTATATAAAAATACCGACAGTATTTTGATTATAAATGTAGATACAATGTAATGTAAGTACACCACTAGACAAAATTCAGTATGGACAAATATGCAGACAAACTATATTTCAACTGCCAATTGAAATAATATTAATTCTGCGGTACTGTACAATACACAAGATAAAATATGTGATAAGAATAGTAATATGTGAACTATAGACGTAACATAGAATTGATTTAAAATTTATAAAGTGCACTGATACAGTACAGTAACATATAAACTATAGACATAAGAAAAGTTACAACTCTGTGTTGTTTGGAGCGGATCATGCTGTAAGGTTGAAAACAAGAAAAATACTATCAACCTTATAATTTAATACATTAAATTCTTTACATTAAAACGCATTTCCCTACAACTACCACAATTTTAAATGCCAAAACTTCCATGTAACTGAAAACTAGTGTAAACATTTCATAAACTCTCAAAACTTTACTTCTATAGCCCCAATAAATAGATTTCTTCACTATCGTAAGTGTTGGGAAGTATGTGAACCACCTAAAGTAATAATGCAGATCATTGGCTTTATTTACAAGCTGAAGCACGTTAAGTGTCCTATACTGTGTACAAGTTAAAACTGTCAATTATATTTAGGAATTGTTTATACAGTAACACTGATTAAGTGACAGGGTTTTTGGTGGAATTGTGTAATATATATATATGTATGTATATATACACACACATATCACTTTCGCAGATATATTCTAGGTCAGGTTTAACGTCAATAACGTGTACTTCACTGTTGAGTTTATGATTAGCTGACGGTTGTTATGATACGTAGAGGTACGTAAATTTCACAGATACATTCCAGGTCAGGTTGAACACCAATTATGTATACTTCATTGTCACGTCTGTGACTCGCTGGCGGCTGTTACGAAACGCGTTTGACTACTGCAAGCCAGTAGTAAATGAGGAAATAATGCGAAGTGCTATCGCTTGCTAACTTCTTGTACGGTTATAAACCAATAGATAATCGATTGTGGCCGGTGGGTGTATAGGACTGACAAGTCTAGGCTGCTGCCAGATGAATCCGCGAAATTGACGTACCTCTAATGATACGCCTTTGGCTATTTAAAAGTCAGTAAGGAAATAAATCGTATAGTTATCACACGCTACCCGTTTGTACGGTTATAAACCAATGTATTCACTTAGTGTGGCCAGTGGGTGTATAGGACTGAGAAGTCGAGACTGTTGCCAGATGAAGCCGCGAAATTAACGCATCTCTAGTGAGGAGATATTTCCAACCTTTTGTTTCAATTCTTTAGGTGCACTTCTGCAGCTCGGCGTCATGGTTACTGCCAGCTTCTTTGCTCTACAAACATCTCTCATTTAACTCCGCCAATCAGAATTAGGTAATTGTGACACCAGTCATCTGTGATTTGCCAGTGTAGTCCCTATAAATGTGAGAGTTAAAACATCAAATCACTGAAAAGATAACAAATGGTGCAATATTGTTTTCACAACAAACTGGTGTCAAGCAATTAATTACATGTGCTTAACTCTTACGAGTATGTAATTTCTTCCGCAGACTGCATGGTACCTCAGTATCCTTAGTCTGATAGGAACAGTCACATGATAGACATCTCTGTATAAAGACGCGCTGCTAAAAACCATGAAGTAGTGTTTTTGAACGGTACGCGAAAATAACCGAATGTCAGATTTAGTTTAGTTAAGGATTCTGTGTTCGGAGAACAAGTTTGACTGGAGATATGGTGTCTTTAAAATGGAAACTAGAACTACTTGAATTAAATTTTAATGAATATTTAGACTTTCCGTGAAAAAATAATACACATCAATGTATATGCTTATATTTATTTTGTCGTACGTTCTGTCTCATTTGTTTCAACTAAACGCTGATTTACTAAACGCAGTTCTTTTTTTTTAGAAATGAAATTTTTATGACAGGGTTTCTTGATTTATACGGGATTAAATAAGCTACTTTATTTCTGTAAACACAGCTATGTTTGATGTGAAGCTGATAAGCGTATCAACGTGTCTGTTTAAAGGATAGGTTTGTTTGCATAGTGCACAAACAAAATTCTTATGATACATCTTTCTACTTTAATACTGTAGTTCAATTTTTGGAACATATTTCCTCGTAGGTATTAATTGGTGATTTAATTCTCTCATTTGAGAATTTATTGAACTTTTTTATTTATAACGCTCATCATGCCATTACTCTACCAATTTAAATAATAATAATAAATAACTCGTTATTTTTCAAGAAAATAATGATGTTGCTATTATAAATATTTTTTTTTTCTCCCAGGGGAAGAGCATTGATACAAGTAAATTGGTAATTTTCGTATCGTTTTACAATGAATTCCTCATACCAATTCTACAGCTCTTCCAAGTTCATCCGTTGATTGGTCTTTATAATAAATGGTTACTTATTATAAATAAGCATAGCCTACCTGTAGCTTATATCAGTCAAAACCACAAACTCTACTTCGTTTTTTACAGTTTTTTCCAAGCAGTTCTCAGAACTTACGATTTGAATGTTACAACCAGAGATAAATTCGTCCAAATAGTGTTTATAAATGAAAATCCGTAGTTTGCTAGCTCAACAGACAACATAAATGAATCTAAATTGTTTGTCAAAATCGTCATATGCATTGCAATAAATGGAATTATTTCGTAAACATTTGCATTTACTCATCAAATATAAACCATAAGTTCTTCATTTTTTAAAGTAACATAAAACATGTGCTTTCATATTTAAGCGATTTGGCTGGAATTTAGCAGTTTAGCTCGCTTATGTTGATAAAATCCAGATTAACTGCACGGTGAAAGCAAAATACGTTTAATCGAGAACAAACGTCTACTTCACCTAATCGAGAATGTTTATTGGTCAAGCGGGTAATTAGTTTTCATGCTGATTGTTAATGCGTGTAGTTCTTTTAATTTTAGTTTTCACGAAGAATATTCAAAGTTTTTAACACGTCAAACCATATATGCATAATTTTGGCAAGTAAAAATAAGCGAGTGAATATTAAAAGTATTTTTGAAGATAAGTTTTATTACTTTCTAATAATATTTCATTTCTTTTTTTAACTGATTTAAAACCCGAGGTATCTCGAGCAAAAATTACTGAAGGGGTAGGGTAGGTTAGCCACAATTTCAAGTTGTTGGTGTTAAAATTTTTCTCCCACGTAATTTTAACCGTGTACTGATGGCCTATCGGTCAGCTACTAAAACTAATATTATATTTGAATATGAGCATAATATGTGTAAATAATGGACTATCATTTAATAAATAATTTATAATATAGGGAAATACATTGTGTTTATTTATTCCCCTAATTTTAAAACCTTGAATAGTATTGCAGGCGGTTATCAAGTCTCGGTGAACAATAAAACCTTCCCTACTTTAGAGAGTGAGTTTTCATAATCGTCTAACGTGGATTGTTTGTGTGCTGCAGCTGCTGGTGATAATGGCTGCCATCTCCCTAATTCTTCTCCACGTGGTGTGCACCATCAACCTAGAACAAGACAACCTAGAGTACGAGCGAGTGCAGGCACTAAGAAGACACGTGTACTGGAAATACATGGTGCGAGTCCCGCCCCGCTACACCGCCGACCATGTCCAGGCTTACGTGGTCAAATATCTCAGCCTGGTTCTCCTAGGCTTCACGGCTGTGCTCATCACGTATCGTCCACACAGAGTCGCTCCTCAGGAAGATGAAACACCGTGGGAGAGGGTTCTCACCCCCCAAACCCTCTCCAAGACCACCACCACAACCCTTTCCACGGTATTCCATCAGTGCTTCAACTCATCTTCGGAAAGCACAACAAAAGCCTCAAAAACTCTAACCTACCCCGATCTGTTCGCACTTCATTCGACCACCTCGACAAAATCTCTGTAATAAACCTAGTGCATGCATCCTCAATTCTCTTTGTTTCTTTGGATACCTCTAAGACTAGTGACTCCGTAGGAGTAATGCTTCGACCACGGCCGTAAAAGAACAGGTCTGGACACTCGCCTATCCACCAATGTATTTTGCTTAACTCCCTTGTTGTTTGGCTGTAGTTCGTCAAGTTACCGAGAATGTTGTACTTTTTGGCGCTCTAATCCGGGTGGTCGGACTCAAACTCCGCCCCCTTTTTTCCATTGCTAAGATCATAAGGTAAATAAATATTTTCGGAGCCATAATTTAAAACTGTAAGCGAATTAAGTATTTCATAAATTGATAAAAAAAAATTTGTTTAGAGGAAAGTTGGCGGAGTTTGAGGTCGACCGACAGGATTACAGCGCCAAAATGTATAGCATTATCGGTAACTTGGTAAACTGCAGCCAAACAACAATGTGGTCAAGTTTTCGGGTGAGTGACCAGACCAGTTCTTCTACGGCCATGCTAGAGACTGAAAACTAATTGCACAGAGAAAAAAACTTGGTATATTCACCACCACGGCCAGAGAGGAACAGTTCAGTACAAGGGCACCTATCTTATTTTAAGGGGGCCAAGATCATATATGTTTATGTCAACAGAATCGGATATAGTCTGGGTTTCAAATTTGTAGCCACTGGCATATTTCGAAACATGAAACCTTGTAGATTTCGAAACTTATAAAATTGCAAATAATTTGTTATATGTTTTATTAAAAAACAGAACAAAACGCTTTGAGGTAGGCTACATCTGTTAGGGGTGGCTCAGGCCCCACCCTGCAACTGACACCTTATTGGCGACCTTGTGTCTGGACCGCTAGGAGCTCTGGTAGTACGACGCTGTATTGCATTGTTTAAACAACACTTCATTGCTATTTGCGCTTTCAGTCATAGAAGGGTCAATTGAACAGCATTTATAGATAGGTTAGTGTCCAGACCTGTTATTCTAAGACCGTGCTCATCACATATAAGTTTCTATATAGCGATACAAATATGTATTACATACTAAGGCTTCGAACTTCAGTAACAGAAATATGTTAAACATTTTAAATATATTATTGGTCACTTATTGACGAAACTGCACATGCCTGCTCTCTGTAGGCAACTTCCAGAGCCCGGTGTACAGTGTAACGAGATCGTCACAGTTTGTAAAGTTTGTTTATATAATTTGAGGATCTAATGAACTAAGAAATACATTGTTAGAAAAAAACATCAGAAGTTTATGTATTTTGACAGCTCCTGCCTTAATAAAGTAATTTTTGTTGACTTAATTAATTTGATGATATTGTTTTGTGTTAGATTAAGAAAATCTCTCATACGTAGTTATTTATAGTTAATACTAGTTATTTATCATAGACGTTAAATTATCCTGAAGCTATTTGAGATTGTTATTGAATTTCTGAAAAGGCTCATCCAACATTTCTTCTTTGAAAATATTGTAAATATTTTTATGAATATGTTAATATTACCAAATTTTTGCATAATTGTTTATTTAAATGGTTTCTTAATTTATTGCAACATCTGGTTAATATTTTTAATGTAAATCTGAAATATGTGTTTAAAATTTTAATTGCCATATGATTGTACATAGTATAAGTCTAGTCCTTTTTACTTTGTAAGTAAAGAGTATTTATATACTCCAGAGAGGTTTCTCTGAGCAGATTGCAGGTTTTATACCTATTTTGTTGATTGATTGCCAAGGCAACGGCTCCCAATTTGAAAGAGAACATAGATATGCTATGTGAAAAGAGGAAATAGAGAGAGTTCCCTGAATTTCGATGGAAGAAGCATGCGGTAGAATCGGCACAGCAAAATGCATAGTTTAATTTCTACCGTCGACCTAAGTTTAGGTCAGGGAAATTATTAGAGAGACGATAGTATGTCTGTTATTTGTAGGCCATTTTAAGAAGAGGCTCACATCAGTAGCAATATTTAGGCTAAATTTGAAGTGTTATTAAGACGCCGAGAGCTTCAGATCTACATTGTAAGAATAGCCATTTTGAATACCTATGCCTCTAGCGTCCCTATGTATATCCATCTTGTGGACAATGCCGACCACTTCAAATATTGACTTGGATAATTACATTAAAATTTATTTCACAAAATTTACGTTAAAAATTTTAAATGAAATCGTAACATTTTATTCCATTAGAGTTTGGTGTGCCTAATCTTTGTCAACGAACTCAAACCCAGTTGTCCTGAGTTAAAAGTTGTGTTCCACGACTGAGCGCCGTATGTAATAGAATCTAAATTTTAATTTTATCCCTAGCCGAGGAACTTTGATTGAAACTAGTATCAATTTTATACCAAACTCGAGATCTTTTCTACACCTAGGGTAAGAGATTTTAGATAAAATTAAATAATTTTTTAATATACTTCATTATCCTCAATAAAGTGCACTAATTCAAGTTTCAATGCTGTGTCTATGTTTTGGTGATGAATGTACAAGAACCTACATTTTGGTAAGAAAAGTATCTCCTACAAACAGTAATTAATCTTACAAATTATTCTATACTCAATTCACTTTATTTACAGTCACACAATTGTTTGGCACTACTACTATTACAGTAAAGCAAAAATAAATCAACACATCTACACATAAGAATTGTAGTTGCGCCAAGCGTGGGTGCTCGAATTTGGAGACAAGTTGGCAAAGTTATTTTAGGATTTTTTGGTCAACGTAAATTTTTTTTATATTCTCATACTCGTAACTTGCAAACATGGATGATAGTGATTCCAGCAACGAGGGATATTCGCTCAGGCATAGTGAGACACGTAGCTCATCCTTTAGTAAAATAAAAGGAAAAATAAAATGAGAAATGCTAACACTGAAACGGAATCCTATAATTTAGAGGCTGGTGGGGCAGTTATTGCTCGAGTTAGCATCCCTGTTGCGCATGAAGATGTAATGGCGGCGTGTGACGCGTCGGTAACGGTGTCTGAGGGCTTGCAGGGCGAAACCATTAGTGTTACTTCCTTACGTAGTGAAACCACTGACACTAACACCTTACACGGTGAAACCACCACACAAATCCCACAAAACACAAGTACGGGAACACCACAAGTTTCAATTCCCGACATTCGAACTATGGATTTGTTAACACAACTTATGTTAGTAATGGATAATATACGAAAGGAAATGTCTATCTCTGTGCGTAAAGAAATGGCTACCATGGGAAGTAATATGCGAAAGGAAATAGCCATCTCTGTGCGTAATGAAATGTCATCCGTACGTAATGAAATGGCTACCATGGGAAGTAAAATATCCACTATAGGAGAAGAAATTTCACATAAATTAGACTTGCAAGAAGCTCGTTATGCAGAGCTCTGCAATGAATTCATTTCCGTACGCCAGGATACTGCACAAGTACGCGACACCACGGTACGTCTAGAACAAGATATTGTAGCTTTGAAAGCAGCACACACAACTACGGAAGCATCCGTAGCCGAATTATCTACACGAGTAGAAAATCTAAAAATTGTGAATGAAAATACACAGTTTCATATTAGTGCTACGTCCGCGGACGTAAGCCAGATGACTTCGCAACTTACAACAGTACAACAAACAAAGCTTTGTAACTGAAGTCGAGCAACTAAAACTAGCTCTAGACCGAACAAACACAGAAATTGAGTTGTGTCAGGCAAAATTAGAATTAATTTCCACACCTCAACGCACGACAGAAGAAACACGTTTAGCGGAACCAACTAGCCACTTACAAGGTGCAGAATTAGCTAGAGAAGACGCCATGTTGTCCAGCTTGTCTGGTAGATCACGTCATATCCACGAGGACACTCGAGCGCAGCCGACTACACCCGAAGCGGTAACACCACGCTAAGGTTATTTCTACTACAGATTAGAAAGATCAATGTTATAAGTTTGGCACAGGGAAAATTTCTGCCACTTGAGCGCTGGTATCGCTAATGCACCGAACTGACCAATCACAGAGCTTTCCTAAATTTTAAGTTACGTTACGTTGATAATTTAAAACGCGAAATTGGTTTCTTTTCACTTTAAAACTAAATTTAATGAGTAATAAAATGTACAAGTTTATTTAAATATAATATTACTATGGTTTTGTATTTATTTGGTCACTTAGCGATTGAAGCGAAACTAGTGGCAGAAATTTTCCCTGTGCCAAGCTCTCCCATAAGAAAACGTATTTTTTTTCTAACCTGTAGTAGAATTAACCTTAACCACGCCAAGCGGTCTCCCATGGCAACGAGACGTGCCAATCACCAGCCAATACCGCCGTCAATATAACTAACCCGATCCATTGGTTCAACCACCCTTCAAAACAATATGTTGAACAATTACCTACATACTCTGGATTTCCTCACAAAAACCCTGTTTCCTACTTAAAAAAATTATACAAATATTTTCAGTATTTTTCCCTTACCACTGACGATAAATTCAGGTGTATCTCCGGCAGCTTGAAGCCCACTGCCCATTATTGGTGGGAGTTAAACAGCACTTTCATCCACACTATTAACCAGTTCCATGATGAATTTTTGAAACAATACTGGAATGCGAAAATACAAGGAAATATTCGCGCCCGCCTACACCAGGAAAAATACGATCCTCGCAAAAGTAAGTCATTCGAACAACATTTTAGTGAGATATATGAACGCACTAGACATCTCACCGCCCCGATGGAGGATGAGAAATTTGCGGAAATTATCGTGGCGCAATTACCGACTAAATACCAAGATCGTTGGGCGGATCGCCCCTTTTCTAACATAACAGAATTCCGTCATCAGCTCCTACGCATTGATCAATCTAAGAGACAGCGTAGTCGAGAGAACAGATCTGAAAGGGAATGTGCTAACAATCGTTCACACACATCACACCTCCTGTATCAACCACGAAACGAGTGCAGATTCAATCAACCGAATCACAACCAAGGTCACCCACACTATCAAAATAATAATTGGCAAAACAACCGGGACCACAATCAGCGCCAAGTAAACACATTGCACCAGAATTATGATAATTCATATCGGCAGAGAACGCCACACTGGTGTCATAAACAAGGATACCATTCGTGGAGGCGAAATAGGAATAGGTACAAGCCAGATTATCAAAGGAGAAACCAAGGAAACAACGAGAACCGTTCGTGGAGAAACCCACAACCCACGAACCAAGAACAAGTGTCTCCTAATGCATACGTAGACAGTAATGGTTCAGTCTACTATGTGTCGAACAACAGCACACGTACGAACTCCCACCCACAATAGTCTTCTCCGCAGAGAGGTAAACAGGACGAATGGAGAGCAGGGAACAGTAACAGTCATATAAACAACCTGCAACAACAGACGAGTGTACTTCGTAACAACACCGCCTCAGATGTCAGCGAGTCTAATGTTGTGATGGGTAGCCAGTTGTCACAGTTGATTTCACCGTTAACCAGCAATCGAAGTTTTTCGTCAAGGAACCAACATCTAAATCCAGCAGCGCCTATGTTTATAAATAATCAAGATCAGGGTTCTCAAGTGTCTAACGTATAATTTGCGACACTGCCTGCGTTAAACTAGAGAGGGTTGTTCATACCAGTCCCTCAAGAACAACCCAGTGTTTTACCCCATATGATGCTATCATTGGTCGCTACACTGAGGTCATCAACACGAACCAAGTCATGCCCAAGCTTATAGCTTAACTGCCACAGGACAACCCAGGTAAGGTGTCGTAAGAAATTAGTAAATTAAGTAATGCAAGATTATACGCAGCTGCCGAGAGTAGGAAACGATATCAGAAAATCAGCAAGATGTGTAAGTTTAACGTCGGAGATCAAGTGTTACGACCTGCTAACTACGTCAGCTCGCTCTTCGATCACGTAACGAAGAAATTGTTTTTGCTCTTCACTGATCCGCTGATTGTGTCAGCGATAGTCAGGAATAATTTCTACGAACTGACATATCCTGATGGAAGGCCCGCAGGACGTTACAACACCACGCAGTTGAGACCCTATATCAAGCCACGATAATGAAAGTTATCTGAAGCCTGGAGATTTATTTTCAAGAATTTTTTTGACTTGTTATGTTTATGTAAACTAAGTGGTCTATTTTTTTTTTAGCTGATGTAACAGCGAAGTTATATGTTCGCCTAGTGATGTTTGATGAGTTTATTTAATTGTATGTTTTACTAGGAGTTCCAGTACTATGATGTTTATACCTGACGTAATTATGTTGTGGATAGCCTGTATTATTACATTGTATTTTGTATCGATGAAGAGTTCACCAGGTGAGTGAAGTGTAATGCCACCCCTGAGCATAGTTGATTTTTTATTAATAGGTTCTACGATGTACAGATGCTATAAACAATAAAAACTCAACGTAAATTATGTAGAACACTCGTATCACTTAGAAGGGAAGGTTACATGTATTACCGCTAAATTTTATCAAACCTTGAATATGAATTTTCACTCGTCGATATCTACTCTGAAGTTGAATTGTCTCAATTATTTCAGGTCCTGAACTATGTTTATTACGCACACGATACGACCAACTTGAAGAACGAGAGTAGCTAAACATGTTTACTTAAGGGAGAAAACCCTCTAAAGCTGATGATATGTGATGAAATGATTACACAAACACTCTTACGAACTAGTAGTAGTTACTGCATTTTGGGTAATACAATTTATTTTGCAAGCTGCAAATCCGGCGAATATATTGTTGAGAATACTTTTTATTTATATTCTGTATATGATGTGCAGTTAGCTTGTGTATAATATTAATTATTTGTTTACATACGAATGACAAAGTATATTGTAAGTATTATTGAGTAGAATCGATTTTGAGACAGTTATTAATTACATATTTTGAATTTGAAAATACGTTAACGCAGTTATTCGTATCAGAAATCATGTATATTTACATTTTATATTAGTCAACTATTGTTGTAATGTTTTCAGTTAGGATGCTGAGCATTGCATGTCCACTCATTGTTATTAAGAATTTGATTCAGAATTGTCTCTGTAAAAAGCCTTAACCTTAAATGTACGTTAGGATCTTCAAAAGTATGCGTATCTAACTGTTGATTAGGTAATGCTCAGTTAGGATTGAAATTTAAAAAAAACCTCTCACTCAAAGTTTGATGCAAGTGGTGGCACAGATTTGATATCATCACGGAAGATCATACATCTGATGAAGAAAATATGACAAGCACAGAAGAGAGATCTACAGTAAAGGCTAGTTGATTATGCTCTGTAAAGACAATGAAGGTTAAGTTATTTGATCACTAACTTCCTAATGCAAGGTGTAATTAGATCCCGCCGTGTTCCCAACTAACTTTTACATAACAGGAATATTTTAATGTTCATATCTAAGAAAGTATTTAAGGCACATAGACTTTATGTTACCAAACTCTTAAGAACACCTTAATAAAGTGAGGGCAAGTATGTAAAGTATTAAGTGATGTTTTGACTGATGAATCTTGCCTGCAAAATAGCAACGCGATTCACCGCGACGTAGACAGATATCACCATTAGCCGGCATACTGAACCATGAAAAGAGAGATATGCGGCGATTATGGCCGCCTGCAATGCTGCCAACTTAGAAGCACGCAACCACTGTGCGTGTTAAACCATCTGCAGTGAAGACGTCAACTACACCGCCACGACGAGAGCGGGAGTTTTAAATGCAACACAAAGTGTTTGCAAGTGTTATTGTGTTCATTGAAAGTGTATGATTATTGTTCGTTTCAGACAGTCAATGTTTGAACTGCAAAAATGTATGTATTTTATGTTATTTCTATTTACTTCATCGTTGTAGGTTTCTGCAAAACAGATTATTTCTTTTTAATTTCAATCAAGAAAGATTTGTAAATGTTTTAACTGTTGAATGTTTGAAGTGTTTGTTGTTAAGACATTATGTACCTTTCTGCAATTACCTACTTAGCTAAGTATATCAACTTAGGCCATTTGCAGGTGGGGCTGTCTGTAACGTGATCGTCACAGTTTATAAAGTTTGTTTACATAATTTGATGATCTAATGAACTGAGAAAGACTTTGTCAGAAAAAAAAGAAGAAAACTATCAGAAATTTTAGTGTTTTGACAACTCCCACCTTAATAAAGTAATTTTTGTTGAACTTAATTAATTTAATATTATAATTGTTTTGTATTAGAATAAGAAAATCTCTCACTCATAGTTATTTATAGCCACTCATAAGTATTTATCATAGACGCTAAATTATCTAGAAGCTATGTGAGATTTTTATTGAATTTCTGAAAACGATCATATAACTTTTCTTCTTTGAAAATATTGCAAATATTTTATGAATATGTTAATGTTACCAAATTCTTGCAAAATTGTTTATTTAAATATTTTTCTTAATTTATTCTAACATCTGGTTAATATTTTTAATGTGAATTTGAAATATGTGTTTAAAGTTTTAATTATCATATTATTGTACATAGTATAAGCCTAGTTCTTTTTACTTTGTAAGTAAAGAGTATTTATATACTCCAGAAAGGTTTCTCTGAGCAGATTGCAGGTTTTATACCTATTTTGTTGATTGGTTGCCAAGGCAACGGCTCTCGATTTGAAAGAGAACATAGGTATACTATGTGAAAAGAGAAAGAGAGAGTTCCCTGAATTTCGATGGAAGAAGCATGCGGTAGAATCGACACAGCAAAATGCATCATTTAATTTCTACCGTCGACCTAAGGTTAGGTCAGGGAACTTATTAGATAGACGATAGTATGTCTGTTATTTGTAGGCCATTTTAAGAAGAGGCTCACATCAGTAGCAATATTTAGGCTAAATTTGAAGTGTTATTAAGACGCCGAGAACTTCAGATCTACATTGTAAGAATAGCCATTTTGAATACCTATGCCTCTAGCGTCCCTATGTATATCCATCTTGTGGACAATGCCGACCACTTTAAATATTGACTTGGATAATTACATTAAAATTTATTTCACAAAATTTACGTTTACAAAATTTAAATGAAATCGTAACATTTTATTCTATTACAGTTTGGTGTGCCTAATCTTTGTCAACAAACTCAAACCCAGTTGTCCTGAGTTAAAAGTTGTGTTCCACGATTGAGCTCCGTATATAATAGAATCTAAATTTTAATTTTATCCTTAGCCGAGGAACTTTGATTGAAACTAGTATCAATTTTAAACGAAACTCAAGATCTTCTCTACTTTATGTTAAATTGTGCCTAAACTATGTGTTTGACCTAGGGTGAGAGATTTTAGATAAAATTAAATAATTTTTTTAATATACTTCATTATCCTCAATAAAGTGCACTAATTCAAGTTTCAGTGCTGTGTCTATGTTTTGGTGATGAATCTACAAGAACCTACATTTTGGTAAGAAAAGTATCTCCTGCAAACAGTAATTAAACTTACAAATTATTCTATACTCAACTCACCTTATTTATCGTCACACAATTGTTGGGTACTACTACTATTACAGTAAAGCACAAATCAATCAACACAACATCTACACATAAGAAATATTGCAATACATATATCAAAAATTGATTCCTACAGTTTTTACAACTTGTATATAATCGTTTGTATCTGAATGTTTCTGTTGAAATACACCACGCGGATTTTAAGATTTTTGTCCCTGAAATATGATATAATGTGTTGTCAAAATATACTAAATTGAAGCAAAATAGTTTTTTGCAAAAAAACGGTACATAATTTTAAGAAACCGTATTCCAGAATTGTGTATCGTATGACTGTAAACAGTCACAGATTTTTTCAAAGTATTTGGTTAAAAAAACTGCGGATATCACATTTATTTATTAGGTACAAAGTGTGCATGATTTTTTGTTCCCCCCATCTTAAAACCCTGAATAGCATTACAACCGATCATCAAGATCCTGGTGATAAGCAAAACCTGGTCAAGCGACTGATAACACACCTTACTCCATCTCGTGAGTTTTCGAAAGCGCCTAAATAAGTATACAGTGAAGTAGTGTAGGCTCAATCTACAATATATATATATATATATATATATATATATATATATATATATATATATATATATATATATGTGTGTGTGTGTGTGTTGTGTGTATGTGGCCGAACAGGCAAAAAAATTTGGAATCAACTCCCTATTTGGATTCCTGGCTGATTTAATTCTCACAGCATGAAGATTTGCCACAGTTACAATTTGTTAGATAAACAATGTGAATATTTGACGCGTTTGTAGAAATAGTTCGTTAAACAAATAAGTTAGACCGACCATGTATTGTGATATATATTAATGTCTCCCATAAACTACTTAGCGGGCTTCACAAAAATAGGATAGATCTGTACACTGAGTTCTGGAAGTTGCCTACAGAGAGCAGGCACGTGCAGTTCCGTTAATAAATGACCAATAATATAACAAATAAAATGTTTAATATATTTCTGGTACTGAAGTTCGAAGCCTTAGTATGTAATACATATTTGTATCGCTATATAGAAACTTATATGTGGTGAACACGGTCTTTGAATAACAGGTCTAGCCTATCTACAAATGATGTTAAATTGACCCATATATGAATGAAATCGCCACTAGCAATGAAGTGTTGTTTTAACAATGCAATATAGCGTCGTACTACAAGAGCTCCTAGTGGCACTGACACGAACTTGCATCTCGTAGTTCCATTTACGCAATGTTAAAACAACACCAGAGTGCCAGTGAAGCCAATCAGTCATAAGAGGGTCAGTTTAAACTCCCAAATGTCCCGACCCAAGATCGCCCATAATAGGTCAGGGATCAGGAAGGGGCATGAGCCACCCCTAACGGATGTTCCACAATGTGTAGTTCGGTTTTTAATAAAACGTATAACAAACTATTTGCAATTTGATAAGTTTCGAAATCTACGCGGTTTCATGTTTCGAAATATGCCAGTGGCTACACATTTGTACCCCGGCAATATCCGTTCCTGTTGAAATAAACATATTATATTATTATCTTGCCCCCCCCCTTACAATCTGTAAGATGGGCGCCATTGTACAGACACCTTCCTCTATGGCCGTGGTGGTGAGTATACCAGGATTTACTCTCTGTGCAATTTATTTTCAGTCTCTATCTACCACGGTCTAAGAGGAAGAGGACTAGACACTAACTATCGTCTCCAGCAAGAGCAAATGATCCCCTTTGTGTCGCCGAGCGCTAATAGTAATTTGGTGGAAGATTTGTCTTCTTTACTTCTGGCGGCGTTACAATTTTGCAATTATTAATATAAAAATTTGTTAATATGGTAAGCTGTTATATTATATGTATGAATCAAGTCCATTAATACATTGGCATGTGTGCAACTGTTTATATAGTCGTATGAAAAAAAAAATACTATTGTCATATTAACACATTTTAACAAAACAAAACCTATTATTTCCTGCCCTACAAAATTTTATAATCGTTGCAATGTGAATTTATAAGTACAATATTGAAAAACTAAATATAATGGTTAAAAAAAAACTTCCAGTACAAAATTACATTAAAATTTTTTTTCTTCCACGTAATACATGCAATTTCGATAACAACTTTACATTTTAAGCTAAGCCAAATACAATACAGGATAAATCTTAAACTAAATAACAACTAGCGCTCGGCGACAAAAAGGGAGTCATATTTTATTCCTCAGTGTCAAGACCTCTACCTTCATAGACTGTGCTAGCTACGAAGTTTTACTCCTACGGAGTCTCTAGTCATAGAGGTATCTAGGAAACAAAGAAAGTTGAAGATTCATGCACTAGGTTTATTACAGAGATTTTGTCGAGATGGTCGAATGGAGTGCGAACAAATCGGGTCTATGTCAGTTCTACGACTCGTCTCTTCCCCGAACGTTTTTTTTCCTCTCCCCACTACGCTGGGGGTTGTACGAGGGGGTGTTTCGGGCGGTGACACATGATGGAAGCTGTGACCAATAGGGAGGTTGTTTCTTTTTTCTTTTCTTTGACGATGCGCGCGCACTCATATACACTGTCGCGGAGAGGTGGAAACGACGAAACTACTGCGACAAAGTATTAGGAGACAAGCACCGAACTGGAGGTGTGTCGAGTGCTCGGTCGAGTCACAGGCTTCGGCTATGTTTATTCTTGAAAAGTAAGTATTTTCAAGCGGAAAGAAAGAGTTTTGTAAAAATTGCAACAAAGCCAATTTAGATAAAAGTCTCTATTTAATGCTGTTTACGACGACAAGAGAAAAAAACCTGTACTTAATTATATAGTTAAAACATTTAACTGGTACTGTTAGGTGACAATGTTTACAATACGTAAAGAGATGTGTGAGTAAAGGACTGTACAGGGCTGAGTTTTAATAATTTCCTTTATGTTTAGATTATACTGACCTATTTATTAACTGCCTGTTGTCTCGGCGATATTTTGGTTGGAAAAAAAATGAAATTAAAAATATGGTTTTGAAAATAAACTAGAAAATGCTTTATCATCCAAAAAGTACAGCATATCGGGAATGTTTTTAAATTATTCATATAGGAAAATTTTCACAGTTTATATAGGCTATAATCTACCTACAACAATGGTCACTTCGCTGTAATTTCGACTCATTTTGATAACATACCATAAGCAGGGGTGACTTTGGGACACTTTTAGACAATTTTATTTTTCACGATGGTCTACTATGAGACAATTTTATTTTTATTTCATACAGACATTTATTATTTGGATTTTATAGCAAGTAAATTTCTTTACTCAGAGCTGCCATGCATGCGAAAATGTTATTTGTAATGTCCTAAAGTCAGTCAACGTGTCTAAAGTCACATTTGCTTACAAGAAACGATCTGAACAAAACGAAACGTTTTGCCGGAAACTTATTATGACAGAATAATGATAAAACCGTCATTCTCAACTTGCAGAATTTCCTTAATTGGTTATCGCATTTAACAGCATTATAATTAAAATCTAAACTGT
>PNEQ01111623.1:0-27307 GCA_003012365.1 Medauroidea extradentata
ATATATATATATATATATATATATATATATATATATATATATATATATATATATATATATATAGAGAGAGAGAGAGAGAGAGAGAGAGATATGTGACATTGTACTTCGGTGAGCTTGATATTAGCACTGTTTGCTGTTTGAAATTAAACACTAGTTTTTGCTTTTCACATTATTTAATTCTCTTTTATATCTCGACTTACAAAACTAATAACTGAATTTGATATTTTGTTATTTTATATTTTCCCTTTGTTAAAACCCCACTTGAAGCGCTGGCGTAAAGCATAGTCAGTTTGATATGGTTTCACTAACCATTATTACAAATTGACTATTTCATGGTTTTATATTTATGTATGCCGTAAACATCACGACTAGTTGTATTGCGTTTACTGATTTCATAATTTTACTTTCCTACGTATTTAATGTATGATCATTGTTTACCGTTTCCCTTTCATGTACCAGTGCAGGCTGAGTGCTAACACACGGGAGATACGTTCAGATTCTATTTCCTATCCCAGCCATGCCGATGTCAGTTTAAAAAGGTTTTCCGAAATGTCATTAAGATAATGTTAAAATAATCAGCTAACAGAGTCTACGGGAATTTCTGTTCAGTTTCTGCTTCCTTTAGGCAATATAATCGTCTTTATCTGCCTTGATATTGACTAAGTGTATGGACGCATTTACTATGCACAGTCTTGTCTATGCACGTATATTTCAGCATTGCACATATTGCATATTTATGCACTTGTTATAATTACTCTTACTTTTCCACTAACACACAAATGAAAATACTTATATGTACGAATCCAAACGTACACTCGGTAACACATAACATGTCGCCAATCTGCAATCCAGAATGTTGTGTAAGTCTCACTGCGGATATCTTCGGCAGCGTACATAGACACACAACGATATCACAACCCAGCATGCTCCTCATGACATTCTCGTACCTTTTATGAGGGGCAGGTTCAAATACAGCTGATTGAAAAAAAATGTTTTTTCAACACAAACAAGTCATTTACAGTAGCGGCCGGTGAAGTCAGATAATGGATGTTCACTCATTGTTTCGAAAAATAATTAAAAAATAAATTTTTAATTAAAAACAGTCACAAATTGTTCCTACGCGCTAAATTTCGTGTTGTTTTAATAAAATTTTCATGATTCAGAACGTGGGTTAAAATTTCGTTACTAGCAATGAAAGTTGTTTCTCATATCCCATTATTTAATTTCCGGGCAAAACTGAATATGATTCTTTAATAAGCAGTAAGTACGTACGTATAATTTTCTACCTTGTTTAAATGTAATTGCAAAGTTATAATTTTCAACAGTTAAATTATAATGAATGTTTTCTTTATTCTACGTTAAAATCTATTATTTTCTAGTAAGGTTATTTGATAATATTTCATATCTAGGCTGCAATATACAGGCTGTAAGGAAATTAACAGTCCAAACTCCGGGAGGTGATTCCTCATGAAAAATGAAGTAGACATTGTATAGGACACTTTCAAGGAAAGTTATTATTAAGGGCGGAATAAGCCATTGAAAATTGAGTTTGAAAATCGTTTTTTTTTTTTTTCAAAATATAAAAAATGGTTAGGAGTTAAATTACGATTATTTGGGCGGTGTTAAGTGTTATTGAGATCTTAAACATTTAATAATTTCAGCCTTCTAACTTTCCAATTTCATCAAAATAATAGGGGTTGCCTCCCTTACATCGCATATAATTACGTTGGCGTTACGTTTTGTGAACATTACATGTTGGCTTTTCGGGCAGTACACCGCGAGGAACAAAAAAGGTCCTCTTGCTGCAAATGCTTAGAAAGCTCCGTTTACCATAAAAACGGACACAACGGTTCTGTGCCTGGTATGTAGGCAAAATGTGCTACATCCGCTAAGAAATGTATTTGTAGCGTTCTCTCAGGAAAATGCAACCTGTGCACTTATCCAATGTTCAAACTCCCATAAGAGATGATGTCATTTTGTTGTGCGCATGCGCAGAGGCCAAGAAGAGAGGCCGAGAGCTCTGTTGTGCACAGTACAATGTTGCAACATCGCAGCATCACACTAATAAAACTCCGTGCATTTGTGTTCGATTAGACGAACATTTTAAACTGTACTGGCGCTATAAAACACACAAGAATGTTTTATAAAATGTTACAAAAGTGCTTTACAGAAAAGTGGGTGTGCACGTGCACTTGTGCACTTATATGCCGGCCGCCATTGGTCACTTATATGACTGAGGCGGTACAAAAGAAATAAATACTTATTATGCGTATAATCCGTAAGTATCAAAAACCAAACTAAAAAAGCCATGGTTATTACTACTATTACGTTAAAAACCGAAAATTACTATAACTTTTAGAATATAATGTATCCGTGCGGTATTCAATTTAGGCCAAATCATTAACCGAATATTTACTTCAAACTAAGGATCAAAAGAGCAGTAACTAAAAACTGCAATAATATTTTTGCAACGTAAGTTCATAATTGATGTAAAACTATGCGTCGTTCATACAGGAATTTTAATGATTTAATTACACAATAAAACGTATATCACTTGGATTTTTTTGTGATACATAAGTAATATAAAGCCCCATACGCGAACGATTCTACGGTAAAGAAGCTATTTGCAAAAAATACTTACATAAAACTAATATTTTGTGTAAGTATATAACTTCTTAATCGTTATTAGATGAAAACGTTAAACTGTCGATTATATCAAGCATTTCGTAGTATAATGTAAAATGCAGAGAACTGTTATAAAAATATGTTCCTTCTCAATGGAAACAGTCCACTTCGCATAGTTTACAGCACATGTTCTGTTTAAGCCTAAGAATTAGTTATCAATGCCGATAGTTGAAGATATATTGAGTATATTCTAGAGACCTTTGCTATTTATTTTTATCTAATGTCAGAGTTTCCTATCTACAGTCTAGTAGTCTGAATCGAATACACTTGAACATACATATATTATTGCGTCATTTAGGATTAACAGTACTTCGTGTATGTTACATTTAAGTAGATTGGTCGATTAATTATTGTTCACTCTGATTAGAATGTTAATTTAAAAAGTAGACACCGGAAAATATATGTTACATCAATATTAATGGATTTTATTTAATAGCACCCCTTTGACAAATAAATCGAGCAAAATATATTGTATAGCTATCCAACAGGGTAGGAAGTCTCTTAATGTTTAACCTCTGTGGCAAGTAATTATTCAAACGAACTATTATAACATACAAACAATACATAACGGAAACCCCTTGGCATGCAAGAAATTTATTTTCCAACTCGACAAATCACGTGATAATTTGTGCCACGGCAAGCCAGGAAACATCATTGTGATGTGCACATTATGATACAAAACATGAACCAAGAATCACACAGTAATTTGGTGAATACTAATTTAATGGGTGTGTTGACTATAGCCGAACTAGACTTGGCTTTTTTTCGTTTGTTTGTGGTTTTTCTTACTCTCATTCTAATATTTCTGGGACGACATAATATTGCAATGGCGTATATCCACAAAAGTACAGTACGTTATTGTGTCCCATTACAAGAAACAGTCAAAGACATTACCATAAATGTGCTTAGTAGGGCAAAGTTACAAGCGTATCATGAGGAGCACACTGGGTTGTGATATCGTTGTGTACCATGTACGCTGCCGAAGATATCCGCAGTGAGACTTACTCAGTTTTTTTATTTTATAATTTATTTTAATAAGTTTTATAGAAGAAACATTTGCTTAGATATGGGAAACAAAAACAGGCAAATCAGCATATGATTTCCTTTAAAGTTGTATATTGCACTTTTAACATCCTATGTCACTTAATTTGATGACCTTTCTTACTTACTTCCTAATTAAAAATTTGGCAAGACTGTATTGAAAGTATTTCAATATTGACGTAGCTAACTGCTTTACCTTTCATTACGTACATTGTATACAAAAAATTAAAGCGTGACTGTGAAATAATTAAGCTATCTTAAATTTTAAGATGAAAATTCTATCTCACCAAATAATGAACACTAAATAACACCAAGTAACGATTTCGTCCTATAATACGCACCAAACAGTAAAATGTAATGTTTATGTAAAGTAACATTGCCGATTATTCACTATATTCTTCATTTATTAAACGAAAATGGTTATTGTTAATAAAAGTGCCAACACAGCCTCTTAAATAGTTTTCCTAATTCTTTACTAATTTGTTCAATATTGGTGTTATAATATTGAATCTCATTTTTGTATCTAAAATAACAAATTGAAAACAAAATATCTTACGTCTTGGTATATGACGATACAAAATGATTTAAAATTAAATAACGTCAGTGTGAACCACAGAAATTACTTTTGATTTGTGGGGACAAATGTTGTAGGCAAACTAAATGTATCTAATATGGTCGACGAATGTTAAACTTGTGCTAAATGATCCTGGTAATAAAGAGGAAGTAATAAAGGAGAATGCAGGCTGGTGAGGGAAGACTGCAGAAGGCAACTAGCCTGGCTCTCATACACTGGAAGTATATAGGCGCAGTTGGCAGATGACATGTAGAGATGTCACCAAGGTCTTCCAACATAGAGTACGGCTGCTGTCCATCAACCACAATAATAGCGCTGCGCCGCTGACAATATAGACGTGTGATTGGCGAGCTGACAGATGTTATTGGCCGCTCAGCGAGATATCATCTCAACCCACCAACGAAGAGCGGGAGTGTTTAAATGCGGGAATTGGTGTGGTTTAATTGCCGGAATTTTATTTCGCGCCTCTCTGCACATCTGATATTTCGCCTCATTTCCGGCGTTGTTATTTCAACAGCTCGATGGTGCCCTCCCCTGCCCCCTCCTCCTAGCCGGCGACAGCAGACACGTGGGTGGGTCTCATCGAGAGCCTATCGTGTCTGCCAGGACGCCAGAAGCCATTTTCGCATCTACTCGGCTGAATGCTTCTGCTTGTAATTGAAATAGGATTTAATAACGAGGTCGACTGCTGGGTCAGACATGGTTTGCCTGGTCTGCAGAGATAAGCAACGACCGCTACTAGACTAGAGTCACTCTGGTTTCTAACATGTGCAAACTTATCGTACGAAGATTAACAGTTTGAATATAGTTTTTACACAATGTAGTATTTGGTCTTTCTTATCGAATATGTAATCAAAATGTACACTGGTTGGCAAACACAATGTCAATGTTTGATTGACAGGATAACTATTGCCTTAAGTAAATCAGTTCAGACACGAATATACAATTTTGCCCATACTGGGCATGAGAATTTTTTTTTTTTTCGGGGAACTAGATTGCGTTCTATGAAATGCGTTTATTGGTTTTTAATGAATATGAACTATTTGCTTGACCAGTATAGCGTGCATCATATCTTCCTCTTCACCTCACACTTTCTGCAGGAATCAGGAGATAGTGTTGGTTGCAGTGGCGTCTCCTGAACAAATGTTGTGGGCATGCTGTTGGGAGCATTTTTGTTTTCTAGAGAACACCGTTGACTGTAATAAAGCGGGGTGTCCGGGTGTCCTCCCCCGGAAAAATTTGGATTTCAAGGTGCAAAATAGTGCTATTTAAGCAGATTTTGTATAAAAATTTTAAATATTCTCCTGGGTAAAATTTTTCATATTTTTTGAGAAATGTTTAGAAAATATAATTTTTAAGTAAAATGTTTTTCAGATATATATTTTTTAAAGATTATGTGTAAAAATAGGAGGAAGAGGGTTATATCACCTAAACAAGTCCCTGGGTTCGGTTCTCAAAGAACTCATTCGCAAAATTTGAGTTGAAATTTATATACTCATAACATTTCATATCGACATGAGACACAAATATGTAGATGTATAATCACATTGAAATGGAATATATTTGTACAAAACTGTTATTGTAGCAACTGTTTGACAGTCTCATTTTCCTCCATTGTCAATATGTAACATAAACACTACCACAGTAGCATTTCTAAAAACAAACAATGTTAATATAAATAACATTAATTAAAACCTATCAGCATTAAATTAAAAGTACTGTAATTAACTTAAGTTTACACAAATAATTGCATACAATATTTGCGTAACGGATTTTGTTCCGTCCCGTCTTGTAAAACGCGATCACCAACCTGACTGCACTCCCGCAGTAACCTCGAGCAACCCCGAGCATTTTCCGATGATATCGGAATGCTTGCACAGTGTCAGCGGCTAGGCATAGTCAGGGCGATCTTGAAGGCAACAGCACGCCTTGCTACCCTAACAATAGCATCAACATTGGCCACCAGCCTTCCCCCTCTCTTCTTACCGGGTACGCGCGCAGCTTTGCTCCCTCCCATGGCGCCTTAATGCTGACACCCTGAGTGTGCAGCTAGCGGGCAGCACGATATAGTATTGTCTCTCTCTCCTCCTTCTGTTTCCTACGCACTTGGCTTGGCTTTCCCAAGTGACAACGTGACACACAGACGGGAGATGGACGACCGACGACGCGTTTGGCAACAAAACAGAACGCACTACCCTTACTCCCACCCTTTTTTGAAACTTTCTGTTAAATAGTTATTACAGTTTTATGATTTTTTTATATAACATTTAAGGTTTATGCGAGGCGTGCGCCGCACTATATGCCACTGGTTGATTGTTACAAGAGTAGCTTGTCCAAACAGTAAGTACCCTCTCAGCATAAACAAAACCAGCATTAGTATGAAATTAGTAGGATAATGGCGAAGCTGGCGCACTGGCTGGGGATCAGTGAATCAGTCCGTCATCTTGGATTAAATCACGGTGGCCGTTTTGTCACATGTCATGTCACATTTGTCATATCATACCACATTATGCCAAGTGTCATATGTTAAGTCATATGTTGTTTTATACCACAAGTTATGTCTTAAGTTGTCATATGTTAAGTCATATGTCACATCTCGTCGTCCATTTTGTTTCCAGCAGTAACTTGTTTCAGGGAAATTTTCCCCTCGAAATTTTTCTGAGTCATTGTCTGCTGGAAAGGTCATGATCTTTGAAAGGTCATGTTTGTTTCCATCATTGGCTACTAGGCGGCACTAGTGTCGCAGTTTGTTTCCATCATAATTGCAAGGTGGTGCTGCAGTCAACATCCGCCATATTTGCTCCTGGATGTGTGCTGCCATGTTTGTTCCAACATCTACATCGCTGTCTGCTAGAGTGCTCTAGTATCGCTATTGCTGTAAGGTTGATGTTGCTTGTGTTTGTATATGAGAGAATAGACCTTATATTTTTACTTTTTAGCATGTTAAAAGTTTTTAGTTCGCCGGATGTTGGTTTCGAACTTGCAACCTTTGTGTTACCAGACATGTGCCCAAGCCCACTGAGCTACTAGTACATTGACGACAGGACAAGGTTAAATAGTGTGTATATAAAAATAACATTTTGTAGGCGATAAATGTTCATATATAATTTATTTTCATTTAAATTTTACTATACCTATGTCTTATTGATTATATATATTATATATATTGAACAATATTAACTATTTTTATCCTACGAAACCTCAAAGCTGGCAATTGAATCCTTTTAATGTGATTCAAATAAATGCACGCACGAAACCTCAAAATGGGCAATGGACAACTTGATGTACACGCCCTCTGCGTCACACCGCAGGGGGAGAGTACTGTGGGGAACAAAGCTTGTTTACAAACATGCTGATTTGTTAGTTGGTGATGGCAGAAATCAAAAATTTTGTATGCTCATAGACTTGCACGCAAGGGTAAGAAATATTAGTTTCAATATCATGGTTAAGATAAGCAAATGTATAAGATCAATGTTTACCTGAAAATGCGGCAAATCCCAAACAAATAAACAATTTTCTTGGCATACATCTCATCCAGGACACGTGAAGCCAAACACATAAATGAAGGTTATGTTCGGTTGTGGTATCCTTGGAGGTAGGAATTGTATCCCACACAAGACTGAAACTCCACCTCTTTTAAAAGTCGTCCATTGAATCATTTTCATATGATTCAAATAAATATGTACATGAACTTACACCTGAGCTGCTACTACTACAAAAAAATTGCGAGTGCCACCCAGACCTTAATGTGTTATACACAGAGCAATGTCACCACAGTCATATTATTCATTCATGATTATTACAATTTTAATAATATTAAAACTTTTTAGTAATTCTTTGCAGATAGTGTGCTATGTAAACTAGTGATTGAGTGTACAAGGACTATTGTATCTGATGCTCTTTAAAAAAAAATATGACGGGCATATGAAATAATGTCTCAAAACACAATGTTAAGTTTAAAAAAATAAAATATTGAAAATTTTTCAAATATACACAATAAATATTTACAATTCTGGAGGTGTCTGTGGCAGATCATCATCTACGTGGAAAAGTTACTAATTTCATAAGAATGTCCAATATTCTCGTTCACAGACGAGCGAAATGACACTTGATGTAGCAGAATAAACTTCCAGAAATTTCAGCTTCGTTTTAACTTGCAGACTCGTCATTAAACGTTGCCTCTTCCATCTGGACTGACAATTAAGAATTACCTTCACTGGCATATGTTTACTTGTTTTCTCTTTTGTAATAACTCGTCAGAAAAAAATTGCCAGTGCGAAATTAATTTCTTGCAACAGTCTTTCTCTATACACAGGACACAAATGAGAAGCACAACAAGACTTAACACATTGCTAAATGTGTAGATGTTATTGCAGTTATGTTATGTTGCAGTCCATCACATTTATTCAAAACAACACATTTGGGTGTCTCAACACCTGATTTCGATTGGTCCAGAGTTAGTGGTAGTGGCAAAAATGGTTTGCACAACTGAACTGCACAGCTGTCACTTTCACATGCAAAACAAGCTGTAACATTGCTGGTAGTCCTTGGTGAAAAGAGGTTAAATGTTACACGGAAATGTTCGCCATCTCTACACATTTCAAAATAAGTATTGTTCAGAATATCACCACTGCATTCTTACTTTCAAATTCAATTTTACAAAGTGCACACTGCTTGCTGGGGACAATTAAGGCATAGTTAAAAGCCCAGGGCTCGAAAATCGGACGAGATAGAGCTTCCTCCTTGGTAGGGTCAGGTCGTAGAACTGATTTATAGTCTTGAACGTCATTGAAGTCTTCAGAGTCACTAAAGGCATTATTGTTGCGAGCCTCTATTTCTCTACTCTTCTTGTAAACCTCTTGTTTGATACGTGAAAACATATAACTTTCGGCTCCATACGACGAGTCAGGCCACTCGTACATGACGATGAGAAAACAGTAAAGAGTAATAAGTTGGCTATGACAAATACACTTCACACATCAACGGCATGCATGGAGACATCCAGTGAACCTTCCTTTTCTTCAAAATGGTAGTGTGAGACCAGCCACTGCATCTTTCCACCCAGCGAATAATTTCTTCTCCGCTACATCTCAGTTCGTAAGATATACAACACTCGCTGTTTCGTTGGATGATTATCTCCCCTTTAGCTAGAGTAGTGAGCTCTTCAGTTGTGGGTGGTAGCTTGCTGTCTGGTCGGATATGGAAAACAGGACAGTCGACAAAGTCGCAGGGAATAGGCGTCACACTAAACCCATCTTCGTTGTTAACGCATAGAAAGTGTTCAAGTCCATTGCAAAATTCTAGTCGATCTGGAAGACCAGCAGACATGTAGTGCACCCGTTGAAAACCAACATCTGCATAAATGTAGGTGTGAAACTCTTCTGGTCGAAATCTGACGTCCATTGTGTTATGTGAACAAGCAGCGACTAAGCAGCCTCCTGTCCGGGAATGATATTTATTATCTATGTTGACGTCACATTAGCTGGCATCACCATCATTGTTGTCACTCAAACACCACAGCCATAGCAATAGCACATTCAGGTGGCAACAGGTCAAATCCTGCTCACATGACTCGCAGACGTGTTCAGGCTTGACGAACTTTGCGTTCAAGTAGCAAAGCGAAGGACGCTTATATGTAGTTTGCAAGTCGATAATGTTTACATCTTCATTACAATAAATGCTAATCCATTTTTCCTGCTCCATTCCAGCAACAAAGACAACTTCTTCATCATCTATAATTTCAGTTAAATCATCTTTAATTTTCTCATAATCTTCATGTCTGTCTTCCCAGTGTAGACCATGAAATTTTTTTGTAAACCATATAATTGTGCATATACTTTTTTATCCAGCAATTCCCATTGAAATTGTGGCAGAAATCTATGTCTTGTCACTTTTCCATCATGGTAGGCTATACTCACCTCTTTAAAAATAAATCCAAGTTGAGACTGGAAGCCCTGGATGTTTGCGAACATGATGACGGCCAATATCGAACTGAGCTTAAGTCAGTATTTTCACCACTTTATTCCTTGCATTGTAGGTTGCCAAACTGTCGTGTAATGAGAGCGTAGGACTATGTACTGGCAGGTATATTCTCTGCTGCTGTCATTTCAATGCGGTAGTCTATTACACCAGTGTTTATTCGATCGTCTTGTTTACTTACATCAAATACAAGTAGTAGAGCACTGTTCATAAAATCATCTGGTTCGAGTGAAGTCGATGCTTCGTGAGCATAGTATTATTTCTGGAAATCAGCAAACATTTGGTATGCCAACACGAAAGAACCATTACTGAAATTCGTGTTGTGATCCACGTATGGAAAACTTTCAGAGTTCAAATAAACTTTGGCATTCTTTACATTGATATGCTCGAACTTTGAGCGATATGAACTTGCAGTATTCTGTTGTCTGGTCTGGAATGCTAGAATTATGTAGCATGGTTTCTATGTTGCAAATGTAGATTTAACATTCCAGTTTACGTTTTGTGACTTAGTAAGTGCTGGACAAGTTTCCAAACTCCACGAGCAGAAAGCTACATCTATATTCCTTCCTTTCTCGACAAACTTGAGTAGCTTTATTCACTCTTCCATGTTTACTTGAACATGTGGCAGCAACCACTCTATCGAATATATAGAGAATGTCACGACCTCAAGGTTCTCTGCAGTATCCAGCAAAGCATTTGTCTGAGTATTGGCTAAAATTGTGACCAACTCTTGTGTAGAATTCACTATTATATGTTTATAATCTTCGGTGAATTTTAGTTGCGAGGAAATACGTTCATAAATTTCAAATCTTCCACCTTTGTACATAGCAACTTTATATTTTGGTTCGATTCCCCATCCAGCCATTTTGGCTGCGGGTAGTTTGTTGTATGATAGAGACAGGTAGTTCTTCATAGTAGCAGTAATACCTACATCTCTTGTCTAATCAACCTCTAAACCATTCAGTTCATAAGCAATTTTATTAATTGTGAGAAGTACTTAATTTCTAATTATCTTCGTAGTTAAGAGCACAGCATTTCCCTCCTTGGTTATAGTCCCTCTGAATCTCAAGTATGAGTTGCATGGTAAAGTATAAATGTATTGGTTTTGCACTGGTATTTGAACCTCAGATGACAGCTGGTATGGTCCAGGCAGGTATGGCGAATAAGCATGGAATTCAGTCTTTGTAATGGAATCCTCGTAACTAATGGGCTCGTCCACATTCAGTATTTCTGTTTCCATTCTTCTTGACTTTGAAGCCTAGAATCTTCAAGAACACAATATTTTTACATGTTAACACGATGGATGCTCGCGACAAACTGACCTTTGGCTTGGTGGGGAGACTTGATTTTATAATTTTTTTTCTAAAACTCAAGACCATCTTTTTTCAAATGCAAGCATAATGTAATTTCTTCGTTTCTGAATTCAATCAGTTTATCATCCTGGTCGACTATACAAACAATAACTTCCTGCACGTACTTCTCTATGATTGGCCCATAAATAAGAGTTTTTTGAACTTCTACCAGCTTGAAGCCAGGCGGAACAGTCACCACAAAGATCGTGTAGTGTATGGTTCGTTTTACCATTTAGATATGAACCTGTTACAAGATTGCAGTTTACTCTTACAACATTCACCGGTAAAATGTTTACAGGCAGTGTTAACTGGTAAACTTTTCCACTCTCATACACCTCGTGTTCGAAACCTAGTATGGATGCTAGAGTATCGTTCTTGGTGAAGTCAATATCGCTGCTACACAACATTTCACTTTTCAGAACGTTTGGATTTCCTCGCAAAACAAAAGTTATGTCAGTACCTAATGCTTGCTTTATATATGCTGCAATGTCTTCGATTTCATACGATTCTGTTGGTACTGTAACCTCTGAAGTGATGCCATTTTTTGTGTAGCGAAATTTGCAGTTTGAATTGTCCACATTAGTTACAGAGAAATAAGTTTGGAAATCAATTAGTGCCACTGACCACGAACCTTCTAAATCCAGAGATGGAAAATGCACAGAGCGCAGCTCAGAGCTCTTGCCCGTCAAGATCAGCCTTACAGACATGACTGATGCAAAGTAGAGCTTGTGGCAACATTAATTAATCACTAATTAAATATTGAAGGCATAAATGGCCACAGTTCCACTGGCTAGGCAATTGCTCATTAAAAATGTTATTACTTAATTTCACACCATGAAAGTACTTGCAGACCGGACCTCTGTGGGTGGACGAAGGTTTCCAAAACTATCGTAGTAATCAACATTGTTTCCATATTTTTTGTAAGAGACCCAGTGAGTTCCTCGTCCATTAGCTGAATCTAAATTTATAATTCCACATTCGTTGCTTCTGGGTTTTGATGGTAAATAGTCTCATAAACACGCCTCTGAAATTTGGTATTTGTAATTTTCTAGCAGACTTAGTAAATCTAAATTTGTTAGGGATCTGTCGGGTAGCATATTTAAGATTGCATCCTTCTCTTTCTTGTTCCCTTTTTCCGACTTCCTCCATCCACAGGATAAGGTCTTAGGTGAAGTCCTTTCCCCATTTTTTGACCCTAGTGCAATAACTTCCATTTGCTTGCGTTCTTCCAACTGCTTGCCTTGATTATTCGATGAATTCACTGCTTTAGCCATTGCACTAACTCCACCCATCAGACCACATAGTGCTGCTAAGCCAGGTAGGAGAAATGGCAGGAAGCCTCCTTGTTTCTTGTTAACTTTCTTCTTCTTACGAGTCTTCTTTTTCACCTGATTGACTATATTTTTGTCAGAATGTGTGGATGCAGGGTTAGATTTAATTCGAGTGTTTGTCGGTGCAGATGGACTGCACTTTATTCGCAAGCCCATTCCTCGCTTGACTTTATTCTTCATGATCTTGGATACTCCCCAAGCAGCTATTCGCTCACCAAACTTTGAATATTTAGATTTAGCAATCTTCTTTGCCTTGTCAGCGAGAACAGAATCAACAGTGTATCTATATTCTAGCTTATTACTATTAGCATAAGCTATGTCGTGCTCCTTTCACACCTCGTCCAATCTGTTAACTCCGACATCACCACGTTCGAGCCTCTTCTTTAACATCGTTCCTGGCTCACAGAACCGGTATCCAGGAATATGTGATTCGGATGGTAAATTATTTATCAGAGTGTTCACTAGTCCTCTTCCGCTCTTGACCTTACTCCAACGAGGCATCACGATACACTGAGTTAAAAATACTTAGGTACCTGTTTTTATATATTTTATTAAGTATCATTCTAGCCTGCGAACAGTACAGTTCTTAATGATGCACCTCTGCTCTCGCTTCTGTGGTGAAGTATTTAGAGCTTTCTGCAGTGTACACAGACACGAAGCAGGAACATGTAAGATGAAAACTTCAAGAATCGAATTTCAATGTGAACTTTGTCATCGTCAGTTTACTCAGAGTGATATTATGAAAATACATTTTAGAATCGGGCAGAAGAGCTTTTCCCTATGCACCGCAGTTAGCACCGCAGGTACCACTGCATGCACTGCAGTTAGCACCACAGTTAGCACCGCAGGTACCGCAGTTAGCAATACAGGCACCGCAGTTATCACTGCAGGCACCACAAGTTGTTGGTGGTGATATACGTATTGGCAAGCAAGAAGTTAGTTTTCCCATACCTATTACTTCCGAGGATGAAGTAACCTCTCGCGAATCTAGGCATGGTCTCCTGCTTCCGAATAGTGTGCATTGCATCATAGCAGGGCCATCCTACTGTGGTAAGACATGTGTGCTCTTAAGTTTGCTGGAGGAACCTAACGGTGTTTGTTTCGAGAATGTGTACCTATACTCTAAATCATTACGTCAACCAAAGTATCAGCGACTTGGAAAAATTCTAAGTTATGTGTATGGACTCGGGTATTTTCCATTTAGCGACAAAGAATCTGTGGTACCACCAAACAATTCTCTACCAAACTCTGTGTTTAGTGTTCGATGATGTAGCTTGCGAGAAACAGGCTCGTATCCAGGAATACTTCTGCATGGGAAGACATATGTTAGTAGATTCCTTTTACCTTTGCCAGACTTATTCACGTATACCCAAACAGTTATTGAGAGATAATGCCAACCTGCTAGTTTTGTTTCGTATGGATGACTTGAACTTGAGACATGTTTACTCTGATCATGTTACAACAGATATGACTTTTGATGAATTCAAAGAGGTGTGTGCATTTTGTTTGAGTTATCCTTACGACATTCTTGTAATAACCAAAGACTTTCACTTACTTAAAGGAAGGTATCGATGTGGATTCGGTCAGTTCATAAGCCTCTGTCAGTGAGATATGAGCTACATAATTTCAAAGTTTGGCTGCAATGGTCTGAAACATAAAATGGAAAGTTGTTTCATACCTACAGATGATGGAAACTGTAGTGCCGAAGGAAAAAGACTTTAAAATATTGGAAGTCCGAGAGAAGACAGAGATGCTGTTAACATGACTTATATTTACACACTTCACGGTGACTTGATTAGTTTAGTATAAAATGTGCTGGATAGAACCATTAATGACATTGCAAGTATGATAAATGATGTGAATGTTAAACTCGGTGTCATCCCTGTTGATATGGAGACATTGCTGGACAGGAAGCTTAATGCAATAGAAGCGCTAATAAATGAAACTTATGGTGAAGACAAAGTCCTGGATGAGGTAATACAGCACCTTACTAAACTTGAAGCTTCAATAAAAATATTGAAAACACAATAAAATCTGCTTCTAACCTGCCTTCAGTTATTGTTTTGGATGGGAAAAATAATAAGCCAAGCTCTAGGCCACCACCTAATAAAACCAGCACATAAATAACCTGTTATGTCACTGTAAATGGGTAGTACAATGTCTGACATTGTCGGTGACTTACATGCCGTGATTAAAAGTATTCACTCAAAATACTTGACTGCTCAACGGTCTAGAATGAGATGTGATATGATCAATGAAGACGTTTTTAAACCTATAACAGAGCAACTGGACAGTTTGAAGCTGAAACCACCATTATCGGTGACAGTGAAGAAGGAAGAATTTACCTCAAACTATATTAAAATGTAAGAAACCACTTTATGAAATTGATTAATATGATTTGTCTCTTTCTCTCTAAGTGGAAATGGAAAAAGGAACAAAGCACAATACTTCAAGATTATTAGACAAACTCATGGTCTAAAGATAGGACATATGAAGTGTACAAGCAAAAAAAAAAGTATTTCTTGGGAAACAAGCAAATTTTATTCTTGCCCAGTGCTGACATAAAAGTAGAGTCTGTCATAATCATGCCAGCTTCTGGACTTTACGAATTACTGTTTAAACAGAATCCTGGCAATTATTCGCAAGGTGCCCTGGAACAGTATAAACAACTTTTGAAACTAATGTGTGCATATGAAGAATAACGTTCCGACAGCTATGAATATAAGGACGAAACACACCAAAAGTTTAATATTATTTCCCGCTGTTCACAGATGTAGGAGCTACCATAGGTTCTGGTCTCGACCTAGGTAAGAAAATAGAAGATGGACGGCGACCATGATACGTTTACTGGAATAATGCTAATGAAATTGTCGATAGACTATGTCTACTAGTTGCTTCTCAGCAAGCAGGAAATTACTCTCATACGAATGAAATATCTAACATAATATAAGAACTGCTTGAAGACGACTACATAGAATGAGTCGGCAAATCATTACTAGGGAGCTGCACAAGACTGCAGGGCGAAATTATCCTCGACGTAAAAGGCAGGTGTTTGGTTTAGAGGACTTGTATTAAGCAGACTTGGTTGAAATGATTCCTTATGCTTGTAAGAATAAAGGCTACAAGTATATGCTGACTGTTATTGACTACTACAGTAAATATACATGGGCTGTGCCTGTAAAAAACTAAGAGTGGCAGATATGTAACAAATGGAATGAACGTTGTTTTAAATGACGTAGGTCCGCCCCAGAATCTACATACTGACCACGGTAGAGAATTCTACAATACATCATTTCAAGCACTGATGTTAAGACATAAAATTAACCACTACTCTACTCACAGTGGTCTTGAGGCTAGTATCGTGGAAATATTTAGTCGTACTTTGAAGAATGAAATGTGGAAACAGTTTTCAGCACAGGTAAGCTACAAGTGGATGGATATATTGTCCAAGCTAGTGTCAAAACATAATCATAAACTACATCGAACCTCGAACATGAAGCCTGTTGATATCAGGGACAACTGTTTACTACAAACTGTTTACAAAAATGAGAAGAAACTGGACCTGCACACACCTAAAGCAAAGATTGGGGACAACGTAAGAATATCAAGTGTGAAGGGAACATTTACTAAAGGCTACATACCAAACTCGAGCACTGAAATATTAAAATTTGTCAAGATTCGTCACTATGAACCAAGGACCTACTATCTAAAAGACATGCAAGGCAATGCTATTCGAGGTGGTTTCTACAGTGAAGAAATTCTGGTTACCAAGAATCCATCCACGTACTTAGTCGAGAAGGTTTTGAAGAAGTAAGGAAATAAAGTGTTGGTGAGGTGGCTAGGGTTCGATACAAGTCATGACAGTTGGATTCAGCAATCAGACATTGCATATAAATAAAGCGAATTACACATGCATTGTATAAAGGAATGAACTTTTGCTTCTTATTTGTGTCCTGTGTATAGAGAAAAACTGTTGCAAGAAATTAATTTCACACTGGCATTTTTTTCCGACGAGATATTACAAAAGAGAAAAAAGTAAATATATGCCATTGACTGTAATTCCTAGTTATCAGTCCAGATGGAAGAGGCAATGTGAAATGACGAGTATGCAAGAAAAAAAGAAGCTGAAATTTCTGGAAGTTTATTCTGCTACATCAAGTGTCATTTCGCTCGCCTGTGCACGACAATATTGGACATTCAGGTAAGATCAGTAACTTTTCCATGTAGAAGATGACTTGCCACAGACACATCTAGAATTGTAAATATCTATTGTATATATTTGAATAATTTTCAATATTTTTATTTTTTTTTTTAACTTAACATTGTGTTTGTGAGACATTATTTCATATGTCTGTCATAAATTTTTCTTAAAGAGAATCAAATGTAACAGTCCTCGTCACTCAATCAATATTTTACATAGCACACTATCTGCAAAGTGTTACTAAAAAGGTTTTAATATTATTGAAATTGTAATAATCATGAATGAATAATATGACTGTGGTGACATTGCTCTGTGTATAACACATTGAGGTCTTGCTGGTACTCGTAATTTTTTTGTAGTAACTCAGATGTCGAGTTCATGTACATATTTATTTGAATAATATGAAAATGATTCAATTAGCCGCTTTGAGGTTTCGTGCATACATTTCTTTGAATCATATAAAAATGATTCAATTGTCCGCTTTGAGGATTCATTGCGTGCATTTATTTTGAATCATATGATAATGATTCATTTGCCCGTTTGAGGTTTCGTAGGATAAACATAGTTATACTATTCAATACATACAAAAATCAATAAGACATAGGTATAGTAAAATTTGAAATGAAAATAAATTAAATGTGAACATTTATCTGCTACAAAATGTTATTTTTATGAATACACTATTTAACCTTGGTCTGTCGTAAATGTACTCGTAGCTCAGTGGGGAGGCCGACCCCCCGTGGCTCAGTTGGTTGAGCGGCCGGCTTTGGTGCGGGAGGTTCTGGGTTCGATTCCCAGGTCTGGCTGGGTGTAAATTTGTGTTTGTCCATTTGGGTCTCAAAAATTGTCACTATGAAAGTTGTCACACATAAAGTACTGGGGTCACTCGAATTTACATCACTTTAAAGGGGGGAATGGTTAGTGCAGTTGTGATGCGAAAGCTTCCGCATCGCCGCTGCACCAAAACATTTTAATAAAAAAAATTTTAAAAGTGGGCTTGGGCACATGTCTGGTAACACAAAGGTTGCAAGTTCCAAACCAACACCTGGCGAACTAAACTTTTTTAACTTGCTAAAAATATAATCATGAGGTCTATTCTCTCATTTACAAACACAAGCATTTTCGACCTTACAGCAATAGCGATACTAGAGCACTCTAGCAGACAGCGCTGTAGATGTTGGAACAAACATGGCGCTACACATCTAGGAGTAAATATGTCGGATGTCGACTACAGCGCCACCTAGCCATCAATGATGGAAACAAACTGCAATATTAGCGCCGCCTAGTAGCCAATGATGGAAACAAACATGACCTCTCCAGCACATGATGACTTAGGGAAATTTCGAGGGAAAAAATTCCTTCCTGCAAGGAAAAATTCCTTCAATCAAGTGACTACTGGAAACAAGATGGAGGACACGACAAGATGGACGACATGATGTGACATCTGACTTAGTATATGACATAACTTAAGACATAACATATGGCATAAAACATGACATAACATATGGCATAAGACATAACATATAGCATAAGATGAAACATATGGCATAAGATAAAACATATGGTATAAGACATTACATATGGCACAACATAGGAAATAACATATGACACTTGGCATAATGTGATATGATATGTAATATGTGACATGATATGACATGTGACATGATATGACATAATGTGATGTGATATGACAAAGTGACATGATATAACAAAATGTGATATTATTTGACATGTGTGACAAAATGACCGCTGTGACATACAAAATGGCCACCTTGATGTAATCCAAGATGGCGGACTGATCCACAGCCAGGAGCCAGTGCGCCAGCTTCGCCATTATCCTAATACTTACGAAAATCGGTAGTATTGTTGTATTCACGTTTGGCAACAAGTTTACATATAAAACACTACAAAAAATATCAGTTTAAGGCCTCGCTCTTTTGTTCTGCAGTGATTTATAAACTATATATTTTTAACGCAAATTAATACATGTATCAAAAATTCATTCTTACAGTTTTGACACTTACTGTCCTTCCATTGTTTGTACCAAACTAAATTTTAGATTTTTGCCCCAGAATTATTAAATTTGGAGCTGTCAAAGAAGGCAGAAATTAAGCAAATTAATTTTTTGCTATCAAACGGTACATTAAAAAAAAGCTGGGGCAAATTTGTGTACTGTATAACAGTACACAGTATCAACTTTTTTCAAAACATTTGGTTTAAAAATATTCCAGTTATTTGCCATTGTTTGAAATAAAGAAAGATCATGGTCTTAATGTGGAAAATTAGGATATTTTATTTTTACCTGATGAAACAGTTTTGTCATCTTGTCATCACATTTGCCAAGCAACATTTAGATCGTTACCTGTTCACTTTCTTACAAATTACACTACTAAATCCATTGCATTGTCAATGTATTTAAAACCAATATTTACACTGGCATATGAGGCCATAGTAATATTAGAAAACAAAACAAAAAAAAAACACATATTATATTTTGATGGCTTTCAAAAATTCATAAAATAGCCTTCGAATCAGTCAAATTTGACCACTTTCGTGGTAATCGTGATGTGCATGTTGTCTTCTGGCTACTGTGTTGTCCAACTGCCCTAAATTTGGATACTGTAATGTGGCAGTCGTCATGTTGATGTTGTCTTCTAGATACTGAGTTCTTCTGCTGCCAAGACTATGGCTACTGTAATGCGGAAGTCCTCTAGTGGATATTGTCTTCTGGCTACTGAGTTCTTCTGCTGCCCTGAACATGGCTACTGTAATGTGGCAGTGCTCATGTGATTGTTGTCTTCTGGCTACTGAGTTCTTCTGCTGCCGTGATTATGGAAAATGTAAATGTGGCAGTCGTCATGTGGATGTTGTCTTCTGGTAACTGAGTTCTTCTGCTGCCCTGAATATGGCTACTGTAATATGGCAATCGTCATGTGGACGTTGTCTTCTGGTTACTGAGTGTTTCTACCGCCCTGAACATGGCTAATGTAATGTGGCAGTCGACATATGGATGTTGTTTTCTAGCAACCGAGATATTCTGCTGCCCTGAATATTACTGCTGTAATGTTGCAGTCGTCATGTGGATGTTGTTTTCTGGCTACTGATTTCTTCTGCTGCCCTGAATATGGCTACTGTAATGGGGCAGTCGTCATGTGGATGTTGTCTTCTGGCAACTGAGTTCTTCTGCTGGCATGAATATGGCTACTGTAAATTTGCAGCCGTCATGTGGATGTTGTCGTCTGGCTACGGAGTTCTCCTGCTGCCCTGAATATGGCTACTTTAATGTGGCAGTCGTCATGTGGATGTTATCTTCTAGCTACAGAGTTCTTATGTTGCCCTGACTATGGCTACTGTTATGTGGCATTCGTCATGTGGATGTTGCCTTCTGGCTACTGAGTTCTTCTGCTGCTCTGACTGTGGCTACTTAAATGTGTGTAAAGTAGTGTAGTATAGTTCCTTCTATTGCAGGAGCAGGGAGAAGGGATCCGGGATCTGTTCTGTATTTTATACTCTTTCATGTTAGGCTGTTCATCCACCATCTTGATCAATGTCCGTTGTCTTAATACCTACCTACTCTCATTGGCTCCACCCTCCATCTTGTTTTTTTTTAAATTAGTTTTATAGTTGTCCTCTAGGTAGGTCTGCCAGTAGTTACAGATCGTTTCCTAGATGGCGTTGATTACTAAGACTTCAGTGATGAGTGTTTCCACCAGGAGAGCTAGTAGCTATTCCAATCGTCTTGGTTCTAGTGTCGTCTGCTAGATAGCATTAGTGTTGTCTGTACTACTGGTTTAGTCCGTCTCCATTTCCAAGTATCACCATTAAGAGCGCTACCGCACCTAACTTAACCTGACCTATCCTTCTAACAAGTTACATGTCTAGTCTTGTTTCTGTTCTTCCTTTAACCTAACACTTATTTTCCCTTGCATGTCTGTCTTGTATCATAGTACACTGCTAGGAATTCTTCTAGTATGTTGCATTCTCGTAAGGCATTGAATATGTTCCACTCGTGTAGGTCTTAGAATATTTTTTTTTCTGTAAGGTGTTTATAAGTAGTCTAGGGTAGTATTATTTTACCTCTAATAATAAATGTCTTCTTCTTATTCTTGTAATACATTATTCTTGCTTTGCTTTGTCAGGGCTTTGTAGAATTTATGTTACGGCTAGGCCATTTATTTAATATGTTTTTAAAGCTGAAATCATAACTTAACCTGACCTAACCTGACCTCCTACCATGATACATATCTATCCTTGTCTCAGTTTTTTTTCTTTAACCTAATACTTATTTCCTTTGTTTGTATGATCAATATTTTTTTTAACCAGTTTTGTAAATTTTAAGTACTTTTTATCATGTTTTAGCTTTTACACATGCTCGACTTCTTGGAATATATATTTTTGTCCTGTACCTGTTCTGTGAGTTCGTTTCTAATTTTTTTTTTTGTTTTAATTTATTGCCCATTTATGGTGTTAATTTCATGTGTAAGTTTCACCTTGAAATGTACGATAATATATTTTTTTATTACTAATGTGTAGAAGGAATGGTCAATTTGTTTTGTGCTCAGCTTTTTATACGTTATATTTCTGTACTTTAAATATGTTTCCCTTTCGTATAAGTGTTTACGTATGTAATCCTTTTTTCTTCCTCTCACTCCCTGTCTCCCATCCTGTCTCCCTCCCTCTCTCTTACTATACTAAATAATTCTGTCCTTGAAAACAGGTTTTGCAATTAGTTTCTTGAGTCGCTTTTCATTACATACAAGACTCATACTCTGTCTGTTGCGCTTGTTTTCCATTAGCTTCCCATAGACCGCGATGTTAGCCAGCTTGCAAAAGTCCTTCTCAAACTCATTTTCTGCTCCTGCACGTCTAGCCGTATTCAGCTGGATGTATGGTTCTAGCCAGGCACTTTGCTCAACCTCAAACACACGGTGAATTTTTTCAATCTTAAGTCCATGGCTAACTGCTTGTTTGAGCGTAATATAGTGAACGATATAATTCTTCTTATCTATCAGTGTTGTCATAAGTTTCTTCTGTGATGATCGTGGAGGACATTCGTTTATCGGCAGAAATGGTAGATCTTTGTGATCCTTGTGTAGTTCAGGAGGATACATTACATCACATTCAATGATGTATTCCATATGAGAAGTGTCCGGCACACTCATGATGTCTAGGTCGGTAGGTACTGGACCACTTGAAATTTCTTATAGGTAGAAGCAGACTCATAGCCCAACCATACAAGTTATTAGCATCCAGGTACTGTAGATAAGTTTCTGGCTGCGTAGGATTGTACTTCTCACCATCATACTTGTTGTTAGAAACACAGTGTCGCTTCACACACTGAGCCACACCCTCTCGAATACCTCTCTCGAGATACAAGTACATGTCATAATCTGTCAGAAGTTCGAGCTTCACTGATGTTGCCTTCAGCATTGCATCGAATGCATATCCGGGCAAACTTACGTAATGCACGCAGTGCAGTCCGTATGTTTCTAGGCAGAGGCTGCGAAAGTTCTCAAATACATCTGCAAGTAGCAGATCATCTGTTTTCAAGTAGATGTCGGAGTAGTTCTTCAGAGTTTTGCAAACGAATTTCTCCCACACAGCATGTGCATGTTCGTAGTCTGGATCACTAATGTACGTATCTGTCAGTCGATTGTAGAACTTTTCCTTTGGTGGTAGCCCTGTCTCTTCTGATCTTCCGATACTGTCAACGTAGTCATAGGGAAACACCCCCTTCCTTCTTACTAGTTCAAATTTATCAGTACTGAAGAATTTCACAGTATTGCAGAATTTTGTGGCAGGCAGATTTTGTGCTAATGTCGCCAGGCTGCTAGCCATGAAACGAAAACTGTCGATAAATTGTATGGTGAACTTGTCACCGAGTAATTTTCCAAATGTATTCATTTTTCTTCATTGTGTGGGATTATGGTAATATCTTCACTGTCATATGCCAGTTCTCTGAAGATAAAGTTTCATCATATGCTAGGTTGTGAAAAAATACAGGAAGTTTCTTCGGACGTCTTCTGAGCAAGTAACATTGGTTACAGGCCGCACCAATGTACTTTCCACTAAAATGATAGTGATCGCGCACCTTCACATTGCTTTTACTGAAGCTCGCAGTACAGTGACAACATATGTTGGCCAGGAGATATGCTGCATTTTGTGATGACGTTAGTGGTACCATCTTTAATGAAGTGTCATAGATCATCTTCATATTTCTACCTATCTCAACAACTTTTTCAACAAAAAATCTTAGGTGCGTCTGGTCCTGTGTAGATTATAGGTTCTTGAGGCAGTTGCGTCGTCAATTGTGATGGTATGACATCATTGTCAATTTGCACAAAAATTCAGAAGCTATATGCTTCATGCTTTTGGTATGACATTGTAAATGCCGTCTCAGGATCAGGTTGACATGCCTGGACTGGTATCAATGAAGCTTCAAAATCAGAGTACACAACAATCGGCAGTTTAGTTTTGTGTTGTATGTTCTTGAAACATAGCACTGGAGGCCTGCCATCAGGCCCTAGCTGTGGCATATCAGCACGAAGTGATGCATTGCTCGTGTAATATTTCCTGTGTTCAGTCAGACATTGCTCACCATCCAGTTCAGATACTCGCTGTTGATCGTCAAAGTGTACCAGGCATCTCTTGCAGGTGTAGACTTTACCACGATGTGCTGTCTTTTGAGAACGGACGAATCTAGAGAAATTTGAAATGTAACAGTAGTGGTTGTTATCTTCATCAATCAAAAGCAGCAAGTCGATATGATCGACTTTTCCTTCGTCTGTTACTCTGAGGGGGAATACCTCTTCTGACTTCTCGTCCAGGCAATAAACGTTAATTGATGTCTCAGGATTCTTCTTTTATAATGTGCTAATTTCTCTTACTGGTGTCGGAAAAGTAATGCCTGTAAAGTCGTACCTAGCTTCAGCATGATAATATCGCTCGTTCACTCTTTCAGGGTTATTTCCTTCGATGAACTTTGCTAACACGGCCCATTTGAAACATTCATTGTCATTATTTCTAGGATCGATGACTGCTCTTTTCGTCTTTATGGAATCTGGCAAGTCGATCCATGACGATGCTCTGAGTGGGTCGAGTTTGTTAACTCGTAGCTGAAGACAGTTGACACAGACGAGCGTCCATCCTGACCCCTTCTCAGGATATTCACGCTCTTCAGTACATAGTTTCAAAATACTTTGTAACACGGCATTTTCAGTACAGTCTGAATTATAGACTGGCAAATTTTTTGTCTTGAATGCTCTTTTGTCTGTTCCCTCGACGAATGGCGTTGGCTTAGCATAATCACATTCCAGTAAAATGTTAAATTTAAATGGCTCCGTAGTTTTCCACTTCTTTTTTCAACTGACCTACTATATTTACATACTTGTCGTTCAAGTATTCACATATATTCCTGGCCGTGTCATCATTCTCCACCATATACGTCTTCACATTCCCACGGAATGCTGTTTCTGCTTCGACGAAACCAAACTCTGTTGCCAAACCAGACCCTAATACTATTTTAGGGCGGGTTAATGGCGTCCTGGAGCAGGATTGCCTAGCAGATTCCGGTGGTTGCACACGTAGCTTTTTCAGTGCTGGTCGTGCTAATTTACTCTTGCAAATCTTCAAGTGCATGGCTATATTGTCGCGACGAGCGAAACAGACACTACAGTAGTTGCACTCAAGCAGATTTCGTTCCATGTTGCGCTCACAACCTGCTTCATGTCGACGAGCATTACGAAATTCGGTGAACTGTTTTTTGCAATACTTACAGCAGTTGGTCACTTCTCTCTTGATGTTGCTATTACAGGTACGTAAGTGCTCAATCAACTTGTCTTTGCGAGTGATTGATACACCACACCGCTCACAGATCAGTCGCTCTTCACGGTACGTATTGAAGTCGCAGATATTCTCATGTCTCAGCATATTCTTTCGCAAAGTAAAGACTTTGCCAAAGAACTTGCAGTAACTAACATTTAACGAAGAATACTGCCCTTCCATTATTTTAATTAGTTATTCTTCAAATCAGGTAAACCTAACCTAAAATTTCTTTAAGTCTTATACCTAACCTGGAATTCACTATTCACTAGCTAAATAACGCGATGAGCTTAGTGTAGCACGCACTTAATAATCACTCGAAGTAGGCTGCGCGTACAGAGATAGTACTCGGACGACCGACAAACAGCGAATGAGCTTGAAACTTCGCGCGGCTGTTTATATACTCTCGCTTTCATCTCATAACTTATTTCGTACACCGTATTTACATCAATCGGACATATGTGCACATGTTAGGTCATGTTTTCATTTAGGACAGTTGCTTGAATGTTATGTTAACCATTTAGACATAAACATAAGACGGCTAGCATTTCCAGACGTCAAGTTACCACTGTCAACATACTAAACGATATAGAATTTTGATATCGTGACGTAAAACTTGCTGACTACATAATCACATTGCTTACCGATTTATAAATATTGTAGGTTAAAGTCCGCGATTTTACATACAGACGAGCCTTCATGAGCATATTTGTATATAGGTTACTGTTTTATAAATACATTTGTGCAGTAAATTTTTATTTACATTTTTTTCTATTGCGTAATATTATTTCGTTTCTTCACCTTTCCAAGTTACATTATCAACGAACACTGTATTAAGTATAGGAATTATTTATTAACTTTTGGTAACTTCTGCTATTCGTTTTCGAAGTGTTGTAGGTGGAAGAAAAACACGAACATTATGCTAATGTACTGGATGCGTTCTGAACCTAATGCCAGATTTATTCTTGTTTTAAAATTATTAAGTACTTGTATGATAATTAAATAAATCGCATTGCATACTGTTCCCTTTATATATTGTAGTCCGGATTAATTAAATATTTAAAGTAAAGTATTTCTACCTTTTAATGCAAGTATAAAAGTTGATTTCTTAGCAACTGAACAAAAGATAAAGACTTGATTTGATAGTGAACTCTATAATAGTATGACTGTGATGACAAAGAAATAATCAAACTGGTATAAGTTTTGTAAGACTGCGAGGCAGTAGGTACCAGTTAGAATACTGGTACATACAAACGCAAGAATAGAAGTTTTGAACTAGTAACATTACTCGACATCTTTTAATGTGTGTTGTAGACATCCATATAGCGAATTTTATTTTTCAGAGAACTATAACATCAAAGCTTAAGTTTCAATGACGAGAGAAAGAAACTGGGTGGTAGTATGTGCGGTACGTCAAGATGTCTTTACATTGTAGAGATCGACAAACGTTATTACAGTAGAAGGATAGATACTCGAAACCAAAAGTATAATTCAATTTATATTCAGTACAGGGGATTTATATGTAGCGATGTACAACATGATATTTCTCCAGGTAGGCGAAATAACTTATAAAAATTGTTACATAGCTGTACGTATAGGTCTTCACCTTCTAGTATTTATAGTGTAAACGTTAATTTTATATCCGTTATAAGTATACATATTTTTTAAAATAGCGAGTAAAATCGACGATAAAAAGCAATAAATTTGTCAAATTTTCGAGCTCCGAACCAAGGACGAAGTCATCGCGAGCGTACTTACTGATGGAATTCTTATTTCAGCATTTTATAGGCTTTAGGAAATCGGAAAATCACTCATGGGAAATATTAGTGTGTTACAGAAATGCGGTTTGGTATTAAAGTTGGCAGCATTTGTTCTGATCGTCTGCGACGAGCACAGTTTTCCTATCAGGTTTATTCTAGTTGAGTCATAAACTAAAGGATATATGCATTGGTTTAGTACTAAGGAATGTATGTCACCACTACACACGCACCTATAGTAGTTTTCGCTTTTTATTGATGTGTATATAATCATACTCTAGCAGATATTAATGCGTATCTGGAATAATGCGAACAAATTACATTAAGAATATTTTTGTGCGGCACATGTGCGTCTGTATCGTAAGTGTATAATATTGTTACAAGTTTGAGAGCACAAACTTTATATGTGGGCAATTCCCATGAGTTCTTTGGGATAGAGGTCTTATAATTACAAATAAAAGAGTTAAATTAAGTACTGGATTTAATAGCTCACAAAGCTACGAAATACACAAAACAGTAATCAACTATAACTCTCACAACACAATTAGTTATGCACACAATTACTC
>PNEQ01111624.1:0-11745 GCA_003012365.1 Medauroidea extradentata
ACCTCACAATAACAAGCTGTCGATGCGAAGTTGTGAAAACAAAACAACAAAACACTATCGCTTACTGCTGCGAGGATCGTTGCCGTGTAACCACGCAAACAGGTTTACTTCTCAGTTATTCAACTAACTACGTTTAAAAATGGCCGACGCAATATGTTTTACTAAACAACTTAGACATGCCGTGTAACCGCGGCCTAAAAATCTCAATAAGCATTATGTTTTAACTATTATTCTTGGCAAGATGGTCATCAAAAGTGTTCACTTTATCGCGAGCCACTTAGAATTGACGCCGGCGGGGGTGGTGGTTAAGTGTTAGATTCCGCTGGACAGCACCGGCAAAGCAATGCCCGGTAGCGCCAGCCCGTTATTAGAGAACGGGCACTCAGAATGAGAGACAGAGACGATTTTATAGGGCCATGCGGCTGACGGCCGTGGCGTAGAAATAACACTCCCCGCTCGTCGTCGTAAATACTTACGCAAGGGAATCTTCTGGCGTTCCCACGCCATTAGCACAGACAAAGCACCAATAGATAACACCCTACGCAACACTCTGGGTAGTGCGGGTTGAAGGGTCCCACGCCCTGAAGGCCGTGAAGCGGCAAGCCAATGAAATACGTACCTCAATGTTATCCGTATTTATTGTATAACACCATACTCCGTACAAAATCCAAACACGGTGGTGTGGATCCGGTTCATAAGCCCGACCGATGGGCTACACTGTATTGAAAACACCACGTGGGTGACTGAAAAAATTACATTAAACCCCTGGGCGGCTGAGTTGCAGGGGTCGAGGGGCACCTCCGGGCAAATGAAAATAAAATTAATGGTTCCGAGATTTAAAGATTTAAGCTATTGACACACTAGTGATTATGCAAAGTCTTGAACGGCCCGGAGTGACTCGCGTCCGACCGCCTCGTTCCGCCGCTTAGCGCCAACAACTGGCGATTTCTTCCCGCGTCGGTGACCTCGTCCGGCCGAGCGTGGGAAGGAACCGCCGAAACACAAATTACACTACAAAACACAGGGGCGAAGGCCCAGAACACTTGAAAAATAAGAACTTGCTTGTTAGTGTCCCAAATTTGATTTTTGGGAATGTTTTTATGATTTTCAATTACTCATGAATTTACTATATTTTTACGTTACGTGGTACAAAAGAAAACTGTCAGCATTAAAATGATTTAAGGAATTAATTAGACATATAAAACACTACTGAATTAAATTGAAATTAGATTAAAGAAAAGCACTTGCAAAAATATCATAAAAATAATTGGGCGGCAAAGTTGGCTGCATGGGCGAGTCCAACTAGCCCACGAGGCGCAGGGGAGTTTCTGCCGTTTTGAGGTTAATAACAAAAAAGTATTAATTAGGAATTTTAATTACACAACAAGGTTATCCCTGGCCTCGAAACTCTGCTACCTCTTGGTGGTGTTACCCGCGTTGGCGGAATTAGCACGGGAGTGCTAGAAACGACATGTGTTACAAAAAGCTAATTTACTGTGGTTTCCGTCAACGGGGCACTTCCCTGCCAATAAATTGTACTTCTCATAAGGGGGCGTACACACTGCGGGGGCGGCGTCTAGGCGCCGCTGCCTCTTGTGCGCAAGTGGTCGGGTGTGTTCCCGTATGTGCAAGCGGTACTACCACCCCTGTCGTTCCGTAATCATAGGGATTGGTGCACACGACGGGCTAAGCTGGAAGAGGAGCGCAGGCGTCGCGCGTCAGAGTGTTAAGTAGTATTTAAAAAAAAATTAACTATTGAAATAGCTCAGCATTAATTTTTATAAGGTTAATGGTAGCATTTTAAATAAAATTTAAGGATTGAAAAATTGTTTAAAATAAAATAATGTTTTTTGTGCTTTCCACTTCAAACAAAAAAAAACTTTTTTTGCGGCAAAGCTAATTTTTAGTTGTTCATATTGAAACAAATTTAGTGTTGTGGCAGAAAAGTGCTTTAAGTACGCAATCTCCACAGTTCGAAAAATTCAGTTATTCACTACTGTAACGAGATCGTCACAGTTTGTAAAGTTTGTTTATATAATTTGAGGATCTAATGAACTAAGAAAGACATTGTTAGAAAAAAACATCAGAAGTTTTAGTATTTTAACAGCTCCCGCCTTAATAAAGCAATTTTTGTTGAACTTAATTAATTTAATGTTATTATTGTTTTGTGTTAGATTAAGAAAATCTCTCACTCATAGTTATTTATAGTTACTACTAATTATTTCTCATAGACGTTAAATTATCTAGAAGCTATTTGAGATTGTTATTGAGTTTCTGAAAACACTCATATAACTTTTCTTCTTTGAAAGTATTGCAAATATTTTATGAATTTGTTAATATTACCAAATTTTTGCATAATTGTTTATTTAAATATTTTTCTTAATTTATTCCAACATCTGGTTAATAGTTTTAATGAGAATCTGAAATATATGTTTAAAATTTTAATTACCATATGATTGTGCATATAAGTCTAGTTCTTTTTACTTTGTAAGTAAAGAGTACTTATCTACTCCAGAGAGGTTTCTCTGAGCAGATTGCAGGTTTTATACCTCATTTGTTAATTGGTTGCCAAGGCAACTGCTTCTGATTTGAAATATAACATAGGTACGCTATGTGAAAAAAGGAAGTAGAGAGAGTTCCCTGAATTGCGATGGAAGAAGCACGCGGTAGAATTGGCCCAGCAGAAAATGCATCATTTAATTTCTACCGTCGACCTAAAGTTAGGTCAGGGAACTTATTTAGATAGACGATAGTATGTCTGTTAATTTTAGGCCATTTTAAGAAGAGGCTCACTTCAGTAGCAATATTTAGGCTAATTTGAAGTGTCATGAAGACGCCGAGAACTCCAGGTCTACATTGTAAGAATAGCCATTTTGAATACCTATGCTTCTAGCGTCCCTATGTATATCCATCTTGTGGATAAGGCCGACCTCTTCAAATACGGACTTGGATATTTCTATCAAAATTTATTTCACAAAATTTTACGTTTGCAAAATTTAAATGAAATTGTAACATTTTATTCCATTACAGTTTGGTGTGCCTACTCTTTGTCAACGAGCTCAAACCCAGTGATCCTGAGTTAAAAGTTATGTTCCACGACTGAGCACCATATATAATAGAACCTAAATTTTAAATGAACCTAGTATCAATTTCTAACCAAACTCAAGATCTTCTCTACTTTATGGTAAATTGTGCCTAAACTATGTGTTTGACCTAGGGTGAGAGATTTAAGATAAAATTAAATAATTTTTTTAAATATACTTTATTATCCTCAATAATGTGCACTATATCAAGTTTCAATGCTGTGTCTATGTTTTAGTGATGAATCTACAAGAACCTACATTTTGGTAAGAAAATATCTCCTGCAAACAGTAATTAAACTCACAAATTATTTTATACTCAACTCACCTTATTTACCGTCACACAAATGTTTGGTACTACTACTATTACAGTAAAGCAAAAATCAATCAACACAACATCTATACATAAGAATTATTGCACTACATCACCATAAATAAATGTCGTAGAGAGTAAATCATTTGTTTTTTGGTTGTTACCTAGGTTCCTACAAATTGCAAATCAAAGTATTTTTACACTCACTTAAATTTTAGGAATTGTAAAAATACAAACTTGAAAACACAACATTTTAAAGAAGAAAATTTGTTATTGTAATGCATTATACATAGTAGTTAGAATATACAAAATCTTATACAATAAGAGTTTTATGCATTTTAAGCTACAGAACGATGCGACTGGTTTGGTATCTACTACGCATATCGAAAACAGAATTCCATTATCCACCCAATATGAATCTATTACGTTACAAACAACTTTGACTTAATGAAATTAGTGCGAACATCTATAGTAATCCTTCAAGTGTATTCTGAATTGATAGAGACCTGAACAATTCGTGTTTTCACTTGGGCACAAGCTATAAACCCAACAATTGTAAGTTTCTACTGCTTTCGCAATTTGCCTCTGACTTATTTGACACCTCCTGGAAGTCTCTGAGCCAATAATACAAACGTAACTAATACAGACCTATATTACTTTAACGGTAAGCAGCTAATAAAAAGCTGCAGCCTGCTTCAGATCACAAACATTCTTGCAGGCTAGCCAACATGTCAGTGAACTCGCGAAATTTCCCGGTCTCTATGAATTCATAGTTAATTTATGCCTTTAAATTGGGTATGTACCTAAATTAAAACCCACCCTATTTATCAAAATGTAGCTCCAATTATATGGAAATTTAAATGATATTTACCATCATTATAACTAACCATATTTAGTTGTATAGTAACTGAGTTTGCAACACTTAAATTCACGCAGTGTGGTAAGCGCAGTTAACACTTTGCTGAAAGGAGTTTTATCACCAGTTGCAGGTAAGAGTGTAAACTTGATAAAAGCGAGTAAAGATGACAACAATAATCGGCAATGCACTGTTACCCCGACACACAAATAGATGACAGGAAAGTTTTCCCATGAGACTGGATCTCTTATCGCACACTGTCTTATCACAACGAATAAATGAAGTAACATGGAAGAATACACAGACTATCAACAGCTCGGTCGCCCTTGTAGTGATGTCTGCGAGACAATGAAGTAAACCAAGTGTAGCTCTGATAGCAAGGATAAGTGAACTATGTTACTGTTGCTAAATGTTGACACAGGCCAGTGTCCACTATGTGGCGCTTATCTACAGTGGGACAGGCACAACTTAGACCTTGGAATAAATCACGGTCAACACTCGAGCTGAGCCGTGGATAGAATGCACATTTACATTTCGTATGTCCAGCTCAAACGACCGTCTGTCATCTCTGTTACAATCCAGCTATTTGCACGCTTGCAAGGCCGCATATAAGAGTTAAGGGCGCGGTATACAGTAATTTTCATGCCCATTTTTTATTTGTACCAGATATTTTTTTCTAATTTTAGACACAAAGTGTGACTAAATTTGGCTGTTAAGAAACATTTTTATCTCTCATAGTTTTCGCGTAAAAGCTTGTTAAAGTCAAAATTTGCATGTTTCCGTTTTAAGAACTACACTAAATCAAAGTGACATACCAAACTGAAAAATATTCACAGTGGATAAATACGTCACAGGCTACAATGTTATGAAAAAAAAGAATAAAATTTTTAGTATTTAAATAAAAAATGCTGAAATTTAAAAAAATTTTTAAAAATTCTATATTTTTTAATATACAAAAATATTTTATTTAGCAGTTTAACATAGTTGAACTTGTAGCCTACAACATGGTTATTCACTGTGAATTTTTTCAGTTTGGTAAGTGAGTTGGTTTTAGTGTCGTCCTTAAAACGGAAGCATGCAAATTTCGGCTTCAACGAGCAATTACGCAAAAACTATGTGAGATAAAAAATTTTTATAACAGAAAAATTTAGTCACATTTTGTGTCTAAATAAAGAAAAACAATAAATGGTATAAATATAAAAATTAAAACCTAGCGATGAATATTGTGGTAGACCGGGATCATAAACCGCCCCCACTCCCAAACAAGTTCACAATTATTTTATGTCACTATTAGTTTACAGTTATTTCTGCCCGCTGTATGTGCTTAGTTTAGATTGAACAATCCTTAAATACCATTGTGAACATAAAAATTTTCCTGGGGGAGGACTCCATGAAACTCGAATTTTGCTAAGTGTGTCAACTAAATAATTGTGTATGAAAACTTTGTTACAACATTAGTTAGGGGGGTTGCGTCATACTTTCTACGGGGGTAGACACTCCTGGTTCCCATGCAGCACACAATGTTTCAGTTACATTTCAGAAATGTTTCACTGAAATATCTATGACATCTCAGTAACATAAGGAAACATTTCAGAGATGTTTCAGAATCATCTCAGCAATGTAGATATGTCCTTTCTCTGACACATTACAGAGTAATGTTTCAGAAATACTGTAGTTAAATGTCTCAGAAATATTGCAATGAATTGCAAAATTACTTTGCAGTACAACACAAAAACATAAAAACGCATTTAGTATTTTGAGAAACGTATTTTATTCTGTTATGATATATATACTCGACTGTGGTGCTTTGACACTTTTATACTTATGTTAATATTCATCTTGACTTGACTGGGATTCGATACTATGACCCTTCAACTTGGATGTTTCGATGCTACCAACTCGACTACTACGACATGTGATGTTTGGGCGTAGTTAATTTAATAAGAGTTAAATTTAGAAAATCATTAGCATTAAAAATAGTATTATCAAAATTAATATGCGGCAATTCCATTAATATTTCAGACTCTAACTAGAGGTACGGTATTAGTTGATATTTTTAAGGGTTCAGTATGAATATCCATAGACACAAACCAATAAATTCTAATTGTAAACTCCCATTTCAACAAACATTTAAAAATCTCATCACAGACTCTTTGTTATACATGGATAACCAGATTGAACTGTCAATATTAACCACTAAATTCTGTTTAACTTAACACGTTTTTTATGTTGAAATAGCAGGGCAATAAGGTGTGTTAAATACTAACAATATACCTACTTGTTTGGAACAAGTAGGTACTTTGTTAATACTCCTATTCAACAAGCAACATGGGATACTCAGTGATAATGGCAGTGAATGTCTGGACTAAACGTTTCTGAGACCTATTTCAAACATTCTTATTGAAATATTGCATTGCAATATTTCTTGTATGTTTCTGGAATGTGTACTGTAAAATACATGCCATACCGTTCTGTTGGAAGTTTCAGCGGAACATTACTGAGATCTATCTACCTATCAGAAACATGAGATACGTAATGTTACATTGGAACGTTTCAGATATATAAGTGAAATATTAAAACGAAATGTTATCTAAACGAGACATTGTAAAGTCTTTGAAATGTTTCTGAAACATAACTCAAACATTGTGTGCTGTATGGGTAGTGATTATTAACATTTATTTATTTATCAGTGCACATTATAAATTACGTTTCAAAAAAACATTTCTAGCCCACAGTTCCTTGAAAAACGAGCAGTATAACAGCTACCAATATCCACAAAATGTCACTCTTAATAATTACAATATATAATATTTTACTTGTAACTAACCAGCGACCATTGCGGCGAACATCTCAACTTGATGTTTCGGAGACCTATTTGAAACGTGCTTATTGAAATGTTACCTTGCAATATTTCTGAAATGTTTTTGCAATGTGTGCTGCGAAATATGTAATCACTCGTTGGTAAACGTCTCACATAAATATTCTGAGACATATCTGAACCATTTGGATTGAAATGTTACCTTGCAACATTTCAGAAATGTTTTTGCAATGTGTGCTGCGAAATATGCAGTCACTCGTTGGTAAACGTCTCACATAAATATTCTGAGACATATCTGAACCATTTGGATTGAAATGTTGCATTGAAATGTTTCTGAAGTATATCTGAAAGATTGAAATGAAATGTTATGTGAATGAGACATTGTAAAGTTTCAAAAAAGGTTTCTGAAACATAACTGAAACATTGTGTGCTGTATGGGTTAATTCGTCAATAGAGTGAAATTCGTTGCGGAATTTCGGTTTTTGCACTACAAACAAATATTGTAAGGCAAGAGAGACACCCCAAGTGTAGTAAGTCAGCGTTATGCATATGTTTACAAATTATTTTAGAGTGATTCGGTAGTATTACTTTTGGTTGTAATGGGTGTACAGTAGGCCTATATGTAAGTAGTTGAGGAAAATGATGTCACTTACCTCAACATTTGAGTAAAACCCCTCCAATTTTAAAGTTATGTATACGGCCTTACCAGCTTTGAGCTTGAAATATAGTAACAGCCACCATCTTGTGTTAACAATTGACTACCATACAGAGTGTTCAGTAAAAGCCGTGTAACAAGCACGCCAAGCGAATATTGTGCTAAATTAGAGACGAAAAAGTTATTAGCAATGTGTTGTACGACGACGTTTTACGTCCACAATGTGGCAACGCTGGACGAAGAAAATCCCCCGCTCCACTTCCAAGTATTACTTTATGTGTGTTATATCGAGTAAACATAGAATAATGTTTGGACTGCTCGGGATTTGCATCTGAGTCGATTAACAGTAGTAGTAAAATATCTGTGTAACGCAAGGGATGACTAACTACGTGCTATGTTGCCAAATTTTAAACGTAAAATGTCATCATGCAACATTTTGCCACTAATTTATTCCAGTATTCGCTTTGTGTGCTTATTATACGGTCGTTTATGAACACTCTGTATATCATGGCCGTAAATTCACCTACTTGTGTAAGCGCAAAATGACTGTTACGTTATTGCATGGAACTGACTAAATATTAAATAGCCAATCAGACACAAGTTCCGTGTCTAGACTCTCGTGTAGCCAATAACCGGTCAAGTATGCTTCTATCAGTGATACAGCCACGTCATCTCGCTTCTGAGTACTTAAGTGTTACGTAAACTGGAGGTTCGTACGTCCAAGAGTGATGCCGATGCGCCAAAGCAGCAATTACCCGACGAAAGATGTAAACTTGTACGAGACCTCTAATAGAAACCTGTTTTCAAGAACATTAAAACAATACGCCAGAAAACATTTCAGACGTAGAAGTAACATATCTTTCATCGAGTTCTTTCTTTGCAGCAGAATGATTCATACCTACTGTGTGTGCAAATGTGAACCTATTTACAATTTAAACAAACACGTTTCGCTCGAATAAATTTTTTGTTATAATGATTTTTGAAATCCCTATTAATTTTCTGAATTCCTGTATGCACAACGTATTTTAAAACATGTGTTCACGTGAATAATTTTTTGAGACGTCTAAATTAAATTAAATTATAAAATAAATAACAAAAATTAATTGAAAGTCACCCCTAGGTGGGCCTAAGGAACCAAAAGAAGTGAAAAAAAAAAAAACACTAGAGACGATTTAAAATAAAGAATAATTCAGAAGCAAAGTCAACTGCGTAGAATGGACGACTTGAAAAGACGCGGAGCTTCAGTCAGGTGCGGGATACAATTCTTATCTCCATGGATACCGCAGCCGAACATAACCTTCATTTAGCTGTTTGGCTGCACATGTCCCGTACATCAAGAAAATTGATTATTTGTTTGGAATTTACCGCTTATTCAGGTAAACATTAATCTTATGTATTTGCGTATCTTAACAATGAAATTGAAATTAATATTTTGTGCCACTGCGTGCAAATCTATGAATGCGCAACATTTTTGCTTTCTGCAATTACCAACTAACAAATCAGCATTTTTGTAAACAAGCTTTGTTTCCCACAGTATTTCCCATGTGGTGTGATATCAGGAGGCGTGTACTTCAAGTCGTCCATTATTTGACGAGAAACTACTAAAGAGAGAAATAAAAGAAGCAAAAGATTGAAGAGATTTTAGAATGAAAAAAAAAATAAAAAAAGGCTCAGAAGCCCAAAGTTCTACGCGACACATATTTGGTCAAATTCGGAAAGAAAGACGGACATAAATTGATTTTATTGTGGTCCTGGAGGCAATATTTCGTAAATGTTGCAATATTTGGTAGTTACGCAAAAGTGCTTATAGGAACAAGTGGCAGAAAAACACAAATTATCTAAATAATTATAAGGAGAAAAATTGTTCACTTTCCTGTACTCGCATTATTCCTCTTCGTACAACCGGAAAATGATTTGCTTCCAGCTATTGGTCATACGACTAGAAAAGACATACGGATATAATTCTAGCAACTGATATGACAGCGGCATAGCGTGGAATGTCCCACAGCAAGCGGTACTTCGCAATGACTATAAACAACTGTGAGTGGTCTGCAGAAGTATTAGACTGGCAGATGCAGTAATACTCTCGAGCCGGTAGAGCGCAAGACACGAACACAGAGAAAAATACTAAAACGTTTGGGCACAGTCTTCCGTATATAGGCAGGTTTGTATTTGGCCAAACACAGTGTCACAGACTAAATAGTAACACAGACGTGTAAATAATGTGGCGGCTTATTTGATACGAGCGAACTTCACCGCTTATTGGCTGCCCGAGGTTGTTGATACCAGCCCCGTGTATGTTTGGCTGCTGCATGTTACTGCAGGTTTACTATTGGCCTGGCAGCCAGCTAGCAGGACAGTCGCCTTGTGCTGATTGGCCGTAGGTGTTTTCACCATGTTGCTGACTAGTGAAGCCATTTTGTTGGAGTGTGTGACTGAGTTCGCTGTCCTACCGTCTGTTTTACTTCTGTATTCCTAAATATTCTGTTACCACGTAAAACTCGATTGAATCAACCAAATTTTTTGTTGCCTGGCAGACTTATTTCTCTTGACAAGTAGGTTTGGCTTTGTTAAATTTACATATTCTTAGAACAAAGTCAATATTTGACAAGTTTTATTTGTACTGTTCGGTTTGTTGGTTGAAACAGATATTTATCCGGCAGTATGCAAACTATATCGTGGGCTGTACCAAATATTTTTCTCTGTGAAGAAGTAATATTCCTGTAATACACTTTTGCCTCCGCAACACACTGCTACCAGCAGCTATAACGACATATGCTCAGAACATATGGGAGGATACAATGTCGCTTGCCTTGCAGTACGACCACGCTTCGCCACTGTTGCAGGAACTTGTACTGAAGAACTGTGAACTATTTATCTTCAAATCTCATATGAGAATCGGAGGCCGCGGTGGGCGTGAAGTCAGACCTCTCGCCTCCCACCAAGGCGATCCGGGTTTGATTTCCGACGATGTCGGTCCCGGATTTCCGCATGTGGGAATCGTGCCGGACGATGCCGTTTGTCGGCGGGTTTTCTCGGGGATCTCTCGTTCCTCCCGCCCATACTCACCTTATATCACTCCTCACCAGCGCTGATGACCTCGATGTAGAGCGCTGACCAAAATCTCTTCACCGTCAAATTAGAATCGCCTTTATTTAGAATTTTCTCTTTCGAAATGTTGTGCGAAATTTGAATCTCGCTCGAATTTCGCTTGCAACTTACGGTGTTCTTCCGGGAGCCGCTTACAATGTGCTTCAAATATCTGTAATGTGCGGAAAAATACTTTTTTTACAAAATGATTCCACATGTAGCCTACACATGTGCTAACGTACAAAAAGAGAACTACCACAGACGTAACTGTCAAGAAACCATGCTTATTAAATACACCGTATCCAAGCCCTCAAACTTAGCTAAAAACGGCTTTTTTTCAGACAACGATACTTCAAAAAGTACTAACTGATGTATGTGAAACTCGGATATAATCGTGCATTAAACTTTGCTGCAGATATTCTTCCAATAAACTTACCTGATCACCGCTTAAAGTCACGTGGTAAAACAGATCTGCGGGTATCTTGCACCCTGCTGTAACGCTTGACTCGTTGAGGCGATGCGGCACATAATACACGCTTTAAGGTCGCTCTTATACCTCTGGCGCTTCTGAGTTTCTAATGCCCAGGTAGGCGGTGTCCTTCAATAGTCCCTTATGTGACTGGATATAGTATTTTAGACATTATTCGAGCGATGAATTAAAAAAATATGTGGATCCCAGTAATTAACACAAAACAACAGCAATCACAAACCCACCACAACTAATCTGAGTAACTCTAAGCTGCGTGACCAATCATGAGACAACTCGTCTGGCATTGGCTAAGCAAGATAGGTGAATGTAGTGATTTATACGCATGGTTTTCCAACCCTCCCCTTTTTCTCATCGGCCGCACTTGTGAAATAACAATGGGAGTGTCAGGCCTGATCCTCAGAAGGATATACGGCCTAACAACGGTGGCCTGCATGTATCCTATT
>PNEQ01111624.1:11845-27405 GCA_003012365.1 Medauroidea extradentata
TCACCTCACTATACAAACAACACTCACCTCACTATACAAACAACACTCACCTCACTATACAAACAACACTCACCTCACTACACAGACAACACGACACTTCATCAACTCCAGCCTAGCTGGAGGGGAGCCTTACTACCCCGCCGTTCACACAATCGCATAATTTCAATAATGGCAACAATCTCCCTCCATAGCTTTAAATACGGGCCCGGAGACAAGCTAAAACAGAAACACGCACTCCCCCGCCGTTACAATGATTTGAAACTATAATGTCGGGGTGTATTTAGTTTTACAAACACCCAGCGAGTTGTGGAAGCTTCGGCTTTCGGTCTCGCGACAACACAACCTCGGGTGGCACATGAGGAAGTGACGGTGCTTCATCAGTCTCACTCGTGTCATCAGACTCTGTATGTATTTACCTGAAGTCGGGAATAGATTCCGTTTCCAGAAAATTCGCTTTGCTGTTCTTGTCTGGAGAACTACTTTTGTTTCGTCTCATCGTTGCGTTGTATTTTTGAGGTTTTCATATATTATGTATCGATCACAATGGAGTATGTCCAAAATACTGCATCCAGTCATGCACTCCCATTGCTCAACTAATAAGTTGCTTCTGTTCTGGCAAGAGCCTCTTACATTCCTCTGCTGGACTGGTTCTTGGCGAGGGAACTAGTGCCGTCGTAGTTTCTGCGAGTCGTCGTAATCTGCGCGCGTCCCACGCACTAGTCGGAAACAAGTTCGGGGAGGGCACATAATCACAAAGAGACGGCGCCGTCATTTCAACCGGGTAATGAGCCATATTACGAGCGTTTAACTGCAGTCGCGCCACGCTTCCTAACTAAGTGGGCAGAAGTTCCACGTGGACATCGGCCACGTGAAGGAAAAGTACCTGCTGGAGGACGTCAGCAGCTCACAAGTGAGTGACTACGTGGAGAACATGTTATGTTCGTCACTTTTTTGTCGTACGTGTAGTCTTATTCCGAATCAGTGGCCGTAATCAGTCAAATGTTCGTCACTGAAATTTCAGGTATCAATTGGTTTCTAAGTGATGAAATTGTACAAATTACTGAAAACCAATTAACAGTACAATTAGTTGAGAATGAGTGAAAATATCTTCTATCTCAGTAGCATTTATATACCGTAACAATCAGCACGGTTTGACTAAATTCAGTTGCAAATTTTTGACCAAAACGACTGGAATTTCACTGGAGTTTTTCAATTTTCATTTTTTTTTTTTTTTTTCAAGTTTAGAGCGTGGAGTGAAACAGCAGGACTTAGAGCTCTGCTTCACACGGCTCGGCATAATTATTTGATTTTATTGCTTTCATGAACATCTAAGTATAAAAGTGTGGAGAACGCAAAACTCGCTTGAGCAGATAATGATAATATTTCAGATGTTCGTCACGACCTTACAAGGAATTAAACTATCAAACGGTCTGCTGTACGTATAAAGTAATTTTTGCAGTATCACATCAATGAACAACTGAATGGGTTGTAATCAACTCAGTCATAAATATGGTGAACAGCCAACCAACCAATAGTTGATATTGTGTAGTATCCCAAATGTTTCAATTAAATCGAGCAAAATTGGAATTGGAATCACTGCGTATTTTGATAAGGAGAACACGTAGTCAGTTAGGCTATATCAGGTGACCTCGCAGGCCGTTCAATCATGTTACCACGTCCTGTACATAAAGGCATGCGAAATTCCCGTGATTATTTGGGATTAAACTATATTTCATTGACCTGTATAGCTTTGAATACATTCTGTGATGTCACTGGCAACTGGTCATTGTGTGACGTCTTTTACGTCTTTGAATGCTTTACATTAGGTTGGTCATTCTATCCTGTAAATTTTAATTACTGGGCAAAAGAGATCGCCGCTACAAATCACGAAATAGTGTGCTGATGGAAGATATCACGAGAGAGAACAACAGCTTGCATTTTAGTCTGCAACTAGAAAATAACGAGAAATATTTTGGTCTCTACATACAACATCGAGATTACTAAGGACAACTACATGCACAAACACACGAATGAGGCAGTGTAGAGACTATATACCTGACCTCTGGATGACAGTCGTACCACAAACACAGCATGGGTCGTCTACATGTTTACGACCATATCTCCTTTAATTGTCTTCGTAAAACACATGGCCACTGTACTAAAATATTCAGTGTGGCGGCTCATGTTTCAAAAAGTTTACTGAAACATTCTGTACATACATGAATAATGTGCCGAAAATAAATAGGAAGTTCATAGTGGACTTACAAATGTCCATTACTTCATACTGATATACAAGTGTTTACACTTATAACCCTTTTCCAATTTGAGTAAAACATAGTACTAACCTAGCTTTCAATATAGTTATATTTCACTAAATTCATTATATGCGAGTTAAGTACACTGAAAGAAAAATGTAGAAAGTCTTCCCTGCAAAATTATTTTGTAGTAACCAGAAAATAATTTTGTGGTGGCCACAATATTTTAGTGGTGTCAACAAAATGTTTTTGTGGTGACCACAAAAATAAATTTTGCAGTGAAAATTCCTACAAAATATTTTTTAGTTGCCACAAAATATTTTTTTTCTGTGTAACAGAACTTAAATTTTGTAACTTTCTTAGTTTGAAATACGTCAGTCATTAGAAACCGTAATTAATTATTAGAAAATTTGACCGTGTGTTAGGTTTCATAGTTTCGGCTGCTCACAAGCTTGCCCATCATTCTGTGTACTGGCTAGCTTCTGTGTCGTTACGTTTCACAGGCCAACCAGAGGATTACAAAAATTCTGAGCCACCGATTTTTACATTTGGCACTAAATAGAAGTCAAACTTTAGTGATGAGTATTTTTAATTGCTGATTGCATTAAAAGACGGTGGTATAGTATCTGAGTCTGATGCTCAGAATTTAAGTAATGACGACTGAGGAGTAATTTACAAATCCACTCTGCATCAGCCCTAGAAACATGAATCTGCCAATAACATTAAGTACATAATCATAAACTACTCTGAAGTACACCTCGTCACGAAATAATTTAATGAAACATAGTCGGCCAAATTTGTAGCTACGTTTTGGAGTTTTTCTTCAGGCATTAACGTTTTAATCACGAAAAGAAAAATATGCTAATGTGATCTGTAAACTATATCAGCGACAGTGTATCCAATGACTTGCTAATACTGTAATTAGTAGTTTTGACAACTAAACACAATTTCACTCAAATTTCGAGGAATTTTAAAACATTCAGTGCAAAAATCATTACTTTAGAAATCAGCGAAATTTTAGCAGGGCGTAGTTTGATACACATATTGTGATTATACATCAAAAAAGTTCAAAAAGGGTTTTCGTTACAACTTGAAAACACGCAGTTGAGAAATATGTCACTCAGAAACATAAGGCAGGAATGTTATATTGTGTAAGTTCTACGTTATATTGGTTCTAGCGTATGAACTCACTAGCTGATGAGTTTGTAACTTACGATGATCTAAATTGTGTATTTATACTGTACGTACGTTGTTGAGTTATATGATTTTTAGTTACTTTTTACATTACTATATGTGTTTATGCATTGTGTGTTTCTATACTACGATTGTTCATAGCTGTGTTTCAGTTATACATTTCTTAAAGATCGACTTTTTTTAGTTATGGCGTTTCTAAGTGTTGTGGTTCTGCGCCGTGTATTTTTAGTTGTGTTAATCTACTGCACACTTGCGAAATGTTAACGATCGTTCGAATTTGAGACTTTCAAAGTAAACACAGTTATACGTTGCGATTTTGTAAGTTACTATATATATATATATATATATATATATATATATATATATATATATATATATATATAAGTTACTGTATGATTTAAATTTTGTTTTTAAGTTGCTATAACACTATAAGGATTTTCCCGAGAATTCTATGATATGAATGTTATAAGTTGTGGTTTTCTAAGTTATGCAAGGTTCCAGTTCAAAAAAGTGTCCTAAATATTTCAGTAAAATCGAGTAACGCATAGAAACTGCAGTATAAACATAACATAACCATATTATTACATCATAGTTCCAAATTATGGTTAGTATAATTGACGTTATTTTCCTCATGCTTTCTACACGTGAACATTAGGCGGATGTTGTTAATGTGAACAGTGAGGACAGGTTCTTGACATACGCCGGTTATATAACAGGACAGAGGAGGTAGATAGTGTAAGGTCGCAGGGGACCCAGTGTGACGTCAGAGTACACGTCAGCAACAGTGAAGCCCTGGCCGTGTATATTCAGCAAGTATCGACGTGCAGCTCAGTTGGAAGTGCTATTGCTGATAAACCCGTGTCAACATAGTAGTGAGAGAACTGATACTGTACGCCCTCCTCCCAACACCTCTCTAGTTAAGAGCCCTATGCAGCTGCGGCATGAACATTGCTGCAATGTGTATGGAGACTTTCTTTTTAGTAATATGTACTACTTAACGTGTGTTCAATATCTTTATCTACGAAAAGAGAACACATTAAAAAATATGCTTTTATATTTTAGATTTCTAGATCTAATGCTAAGAAACATGTTTTCGTGGCACCTCAAAATGGCTAAGAACGGCTTATTCAGACTGCTGTCACGTAACAAATACCAAACGGAATAGTAAACCAAATTATATAAGTACGTGCTGGACTTTACTACGCACTTTCCGTGGGGGAATACCGCTTAAAGTCGCATAGGAAATTACCAACGACCTACTCACTTCACGCCATTTTCACGTTCCGATCATAGAGGCGACACTGTCGTTGACGCACGAGCCAGCCTAGTTCATATCGCACGTCTGTTTCCGTTCCTTAGACGTGGCATTTATAGAGTCTGCTGTTAGGACTCTAAAGAGGCAGTTTCATTGTTTCAGGCGCATGTCTGCAACCCGCATTGACCCCATATAAAGCAAGGCTAATCTTTCTATATCTATAGCAATAAAGGCATTACGCATATCAAAAATAATTGTATTAACATTTTATTAAAGATACAGCCGTACCTTTTCGAGTTTTGTTCTTCAAATTTAAGTAGGCCTATATCAAACGGTTACGTTATCAACGTGATACAAAGAACATTTTTTGTAAAATTTGTAGTCAACCTTACTTTACACTTGACTTCGGCGAACGCAGCGAAAATAAGATAAAATGCGAATATAATTTTGGATATGTGTCGTCTTATTTTGCGCGTTCAACGACCAACATGCTATAATTCATTAATCTGTGTAAACCGAAGCTCTACCATTTGTCCATTACCTGCTACTCATTCAGACAGCAGACAATGAACGAATAGACGGGACTTGAGTATTCATAGGACTTTGGATTCTAGCATGCAGGTCACTGAACTCGCGAATTTTTCCTAGCCCTACTTATTGCTATAGCGATAGTAAGATTAACCTTGCTTTATATGGGGTTAAAACTGGTTGCGTACATGCGCCTGAAACACTGACACGGCCTCTTATGCCTATGTACCGATGTAATTTTCCCTGTTTGAAGCGCAGAGACAGGGCGAGCTATAAGATTCATCCCGCCACACTTAACGGTAATCACTTCGCTTCTAATCGCGGCGCGCCAAAATGGCGTGAAGTTATAAGTGGCGACCCTACAATTTAATTTTCAGAAAGTTTGTAGTAAAGACCAACGCAGGTTTCTAAATTAGTGTTTTACGAACCCGGACGGTATTTTTGAACTTGCAGCAAAAATAAGACATTTTCGCAATTTTGAAGGGCCTTAAAATTATGTTTCTAATAAGCTTCTTACATCATGTCATCCCTCATCCGGCACTAAAGACCTAAATGTTAAGTGCTGACCAAAATTTTGTCAAGCAATCACATGATGTTTTTATTACTTTATGTATAATCTAGGATCACGCCTGTGAGTGAATGTCCAGTTTCGTATTCCAAAGATGTACAAATTGGATTTTTGTCAAATTATTGTCTTGGAAAATAAGAAGTAGAGAATGTCTCATTTTCCCCCTACAAATCATACATTTCAACACAAAACGTCTTTCAAAATGAGTGATTCACATATAACGGGAACTAGCGCGGTCCTACCATGTAACGGTCAGTTGACGTATAACTCTGACGTAGTGACTTGTTTCTGTTGCCTCCATAAGATGGCAATTTTATTTTTTTGTAAGGAAACTAAACGGACTGAAATGCACGAATCCGTGCACAATCTCAAGGTTGTAAAACGTAAAAGGAAATGAAAACGTTGAGTAACGATGCAGATGGCTGGTGGTGTTATTTCACTCACGCTCATCTTCCACTTCTCCACTGCTATTGGTGTTCGGGCAGTACCGTCTCAGTAATTACGAGATATATACCCGGGAAGATGCAGAGGTAAAAACAAGTTGTTATGTTGGCTAGCTCCATGACGAAGATAATACCTAGTCTTTATACTTGTGTTGATGTCGGAGCAAACCTCGCAACGTGTGCGCAAAGGTTTTTTAACGAACATACTTGTCTTGCGTCACCTGCTCTTAATAACAATAGCTCATCTATAGTATGGTTTATCCTACTACCGTTAGGAAGATCAACGTTAAAAGTTTGACACAGGAAAAACTGACGCTTGAGCACTGGTATCGGTAGTACAGCAAACTGATCAATCAGAGAGCTTTCCTCAATCTTGAGTTACATAAAGTTGATAATTTGAAAAGTAAAATTGGTTTATTTTCACTTTAAAATTAAGTTAAATGACATTTATAAATATTACACGTTAATAGAGAAGAAAATAATAGTAAAAAAAGTAATGTTGTTGAATTGTTGATATGAGTGAAAAGTTTTTCTCATGGTATGGCAGCCGGGAAATAAGTGCTAGAAACGTTAAACTACGTCTGTGTGTGTAAAAGTCATACACATACACGCACACACACGCACACACACACACTCGAGATAGGACAGCATTTTTACTACCTCGGCCATGTAGGTATCCCGAAACTTATCAAAGTAACCTGTTAAAAATGTAATATGCTTAGCGATGAACAATAACGGTGACTCCAACTTTTGTTACAGTTCACAACTGGACGTGGACAATTTTGTAGAGAAACGTAGAAGCTAGGCAGTTACCGCACTTTTTCAACCTACCCCTGGAAGTAGATAGTCACCAGTGCTAGCAAACGGTGAAAAAATATTTACAACAATGAACCTATGTAAAGAAATAAACTTTTCTAAACGATTATACGTAATTATATTGTTATATTTAATATTGAAAATATTTTTACACTTAAAATTTTCTGCCGTAACGTAATAAAGCTTGCCCACATGAAAATATATCACCAGAATATCGCCAAAAGCTTTAAGATTATGTGGTATTAGCAGTTATTTAATTGTTATATTTTAAACAAACAGAATTTTAAAGTTTCTAGAGCCATTCTTAAAACATTCAAGTAAATGTTTAATTTTTATCGTTTAACGTGGCCGCTTACCTAGACAATGTGCTAAGTTTCGGTCCATAAACGAATATTCAGAAACTGCTCATTGCACGTGAGACTTGTATGCTTAGGAATATCATTCGAAGAACGTTGCACGTATTTAAAGCTTATTTTCTCGCGGTCTAAAATAGTGATTATTTTTATCGTGATTTTTTAAATATGGAAATCGTATAGGAGACTGTTTTAAAATGCACATACGGGAATAAAACACATTTATCTGTAATATTATGTAAGTAAAATGATAGGGTCACTACTAAATAGCAATTCTTGGCGAGAAGACTGCACGGTAGTTCGGTGACTTGCGCCTAGAGGCCAGTGTGGAGGGTGATGCGCTTGCTGTGTCGCCCTTACCGCTTCCGCCCTTCTCGGTCTCAAGCACAGAAATACGTTCACCAAGGTGTCAACCTTAACAGTTTATTAAAACAACCAGATAACTAAAAAATAACAAATTTGGCAATGCTATCATATTTCGCACTGCGTAACTTCAATAAAGTTTAAGTGTTCTGAGAAAGGCACTCTGTTTACATTGGGAAATGTCAATAACATTTTAACCAAGTTTCCTGTACATATGGTGAAATAAAACTGCCATGTTCATTTCATTATAAAAATTCGCGCCTAGTCCAGCCTTCCCTCCACCCCTGCCACCAACACAACCTGTAATGGGGTGTGATGCGAATATATAGCCTCTCGCACTCAAGTCCATCTCCTCCACCTCGTGGTCAGGGCTGGTAACGTGGTGCTTGCACTACGGCTAACGGAGTGAGGACGAAGACCGGGCAAGTGGTGCCCCCCCCCCCCCCCTTGTGCACAAGGGGTAGATCAACGGCGGGTTTGTCTTAGGCCAAGCTTACAAGAAGCTGGAACGGATGCCCCAGCCTGCTGTGCAACCTACGAACAGATTGCATGTCCCAACCGAGGCACGCACAAGTGTCCTGCGTAGCAGATCTCGAGCAATGTTGATCTGGAGAAGGGGTTCTGGAGCCTTGGAAGGTGGACACCTGCTCGGGTGAAAACTCGGATGCATGGTATTTCGCAGGTACTCAGGGGATCGGTGTGAAGCCCCAGCGTAAGCTGAGCCGATTACGGGTTGGACTCTGAGTGGTAGTGGTATTACTCCCGCTAGGGAGTAGACTTAGGGTTCGCCCTGGGTCATGGTCTGGTCCGCCTTACTGGACTCGCCCACGAAGCGGTTTCGTAGAGGAGGATAGCCTCGCCCTCAGCAAGGTAGATGCCTCCAGTAAACCTGAAGGTATTCTGTTGCTAGGCGAGTGGGTTTTCACTACCCACCACCGCGATTGGAAGGAGCGTACCTCCCTCTGATAGTGGTATTCAACTACTCTATCTTTCACCAGTTCTATGGCTATGACTGCTCTGGCCACAAATGTCTGCCCCGGGGTGGGTTGCATCCCCCCGGGTATTTAAGATCTGTAAGTTGTCTCCTGTTAAGCCTTAGGGATCAGGTACAGGAGGGCAGTACCTGCCACAAGTGACAGAGATGTCCGAAACATGTCATTGGGCCAAAATTGTACACCACATGAACAACATACAATATGTCCTCAGGTAAGTATACTGTAATTATTTAAAACGTTATAAACTACATGAAAGAACGTATAGATCAACGAACTATTTCATAAATTGTGTCATACCGCCGGGATTTCTGAGTCAGTTCTCGCGACCCACATTAAGACTTGCTCTGGCAGTTTTACAATGGTTTAGATAATATTTATTTTTAAAATCACAACCTGACATTGATATTGAAGGAAAGTGACATGGTTTTGACACACGCACACACACACACACCAGTGTATATATATATATATATATATATATATATATATATATATATATATATATATATATAATACACACACACAGTTTGTTTCGTAACAATAAATCCCACTGTGTTTTTCTTTTCTCACACATTGCACGCTACCGAAAGAACAGTACCTGCTTCTGCCAGTCTAATGTGAAAATGGGTCAACAACTCCACGCACAAAAGAAAGGCAGTAATAATCTAATAAGCTGGACGTATGTTGAAATCTAGCAAACAGTCAAGTTTTCCCGCGATTAACCATCGTCTCTAGTTATTGATAGAGCAATGCAAATATCGCGTTTTTATTTGGTGATAAGCTAGAATCCACTTTAAAAACTAATATTTCCAACCTGTTGTAAAACTAACCTTGGTATGAGAAAAAAATAACAAAGCCTAGTTTGGCTGTGGTCAACACGTCCGTAATTTTATGATATGGATGTGTTGATTACAGCCAAACTAGGCTTGTTTTCTAATTTTTTCGATTTCGTTAGTTTTCTCATACTCAGATGTATGGGACGGCATTACATTGCAGTGACGTATGTCCACAATAGTACAGTGCGTTAGTCAATGGTCAGCAGCAGATGTGACAAGACATCGCGTGAGTCTATGAGAGTTTTCAAGAAAGCTTGTTAATAATTTAGAGTCCTAAAATATGAGTTTAACAAACAGTGACATAATCACGAAAGTAATTCACATGTGTAGATGTCGTATGTCTAACTTTCCCTAACATGAGTTTGCAAGGTTTCTGGACCTGTAGTAATTATATTACATATTGCAAGTGTTCACTTCACATAACATTGATTGTAATACAAACATGTCTCAAGTAATACCCGAGCCTTGTCTCAAAGGCGCTAAGGAGGTGCAGCGACAGGGGCAGATCCTGAAATGGTGGAGGGGGATAGGGGCCATGGTCCCTCCCGAGACTGCCCCCAAAAGTTAAACCAATTAAATGAAAAAATATACAAATAAAACCTAAAAATTTTACCTCACACTTTTCCTAGGATAACATAATCATGGTTAGACGACTCTGCGTTGCAACATTGTATAGAATAGTAATTTATAAAATAGATATTAAATTTAAATATTTTTGTAATTTTAAATAAATGTTATAATATCTAGATTCCAAAATGTGCTGTGCTATTGAGCCGGTTATTCAGTAAAATTATTGAATATGCTTCAAGAGGTAACACAATCATAGACATATGTGGAAGTTGAAGACTAAGAAATTAACTAATTAATTTATATCAGCACAAATTATTTCACTTGTAAAACATAATTTATCCTCAAATCATTGCAATTTCTTAAGGCAGTATATAACTTTTTTATGTTCGAAAACACCTTAAACAGCACTATTTTGCTCCTTAAAATCCAAATTTTTTTCGCCCGTTTCTTGCTTGGGGCGTGGCTATTTCAATATTCAAGGCATTTCCCCCCCCCCCCTTTTTCCTTAGGACTTGCTGGATCCGTCCTTGTTGATGGCTGCAGGGCGGGTAGCAGGCGCCTCAAAGTTCGAAGGTTGGCAGCATGTAAGGCTCGAAGACGAGAGCAAGGAAGAGAAACGTGTTTGCCAGGTCGCGCACATTTCAAACAACACTCGCTTCTAGTATACAAACACACGCATGTGCAATTGGCTGGCCTTGTAGACGTGTCATACTTAGAGACACTGGAAAATCACAGAACATATATAAAGTCACCATAGTCTCCAACAGACTGTAGATCTTTATACTACTATTATTGGATGATGCAATTTGTGACACGCGTGGACAGTTTTGAGACAAAACACACACGATCTGTGTTGAAGCTGTATGTACAGTTCTAACTGGGCTTGTTGAAAGTTTGAGTCCGACCGCCCTAACTGCAGCACCAATAAAACACAATATTCTCGGTAACTTGGTGAACTGTAGTCAAACAACAAGGGGGTCAAGTTTCCAGGCGAGTGTCCAGACCTGTTCTTCTACGGCCGTGATCTACAGGAACAGCTTATTGCACTCCGCCATATTGCAACCTGAATAATCAAGGTCAGCCTGGCCTCAGTATAGACTGCTAATGCTCCAGCTGTACTTTTCTCTCATCTCTGTGCTAACAGTCACAGACAAACTACTAGTTTTTGTTATACGTATTCTATCAGTATCAGTGTTAATTCACTGATGCCCGCCGTAACCAGTACGATTTATGACCTGTATAAAACGCTTACAGTGGCGTGATAAGTTCACTGAGTTCCACACCAATATTTTATTTATACTACGTAGTAAAACACGGGATAGTTGGATACACAGACGTTAAATTATGTGGCGATGTGTTTGACGCAAGCATACTAAATCAGCTGCAAGAAGCCCTAGACACGGATCTTGTGTGATTAGAAGAGACATGAAATTTTCGTAAAAATATTTTGGCACCACATCGTTTCATTGCCTTGCGTGCGTTCCTCTCGCTCTGCTTCGTGGTCAGTGATTGGATGTTTTAGCTCTCAGCGTCTTGGGATTCTACCCGAAAGTCAGTAACATTATTCTGATTGGCACAGTCGAATGAGCACCGTCTTCCAAAAGACACGTTGCCGATGTCTATGGATCAGAAATGCAAATGTGCACGTAAGGCACTGAAACAGTTTTCCGCGAAAATAATGGGTCGCGATGTTTCCGGCCTTAACACTCAAACTATCTTAATTCCGAGAAAAAAAAAAACTCGAAGCAGAGCTGCAGATGTGCACGCAAGACACTGAAACAAATTAATGCGAAAATATTTTCGCGAATTCTTCCGCCCTATTTGATCAGGGACAGGAAAAAAATGTCGTGAGTCGATCTCAGTCTATTTGTTCATTGTCGGCTGTTCTACTGAGTAACAGCTAGTTGATAAATTGTCGGAGCTTGAGTATGTGCATAGGATAGTTGAGTCTAACATGCAGGTCATTGAATTTGTGAACATTTCCTGTCCCTACAAAATATTAGATAATGCGTGCTGTGTGTGGCGGTAACAACACTCGCCTTACACCACGGCGATTCGGGTTAGATTCCCGGTGCGGTTATTAAAGATTTTTTTCAATTGGTGAACTAGGCGCTGTATCGGAGTCATGCGAGTTTTCTTGAGGCATTCCTGCTGCCTACGCATTTAATTGCTGAGCAGTGTAGTAGTAATAGTAGCAGTAGTAGTAATTTTTTACTTTTATTTTCATTTCATCGCTTTACGTGTCTCGAACAGCACAAGGCCTTGGTAGAGGTACAAGGGGGGAGGGAGTCGGCCAGGGCCTGGTGGGATTTCGAAAAACCCTGGAAAACCGAAATCAGGATGGCCAAACCGGGGATCAAACCCGGATCCTCCCGAATGTGAGGTGAGTGTTTTACCACTGTTCCATCACGCTTGATAATTACTTTAGGAGTGCATGTGACACCCAATAATTATATGTGAACAGTATTGTGCAAAGTGAAATGAAAGTTTTTTAATTTATGCTGTGTAATTTGTATTTTACTAGTTACAGAAGTCTCAAAGAGCTCTTTTTTTTTTTTAACACTTTTTAAGGATCTTCAAATTGCATGTTTGTAATGCAGGCGTCGTTTTTTTATAACAACACAGAAGCAATATTTGAAGTCTGTAACCTGTTAACAGATAAATAGGGACCCCTTATTGTCGCGAAAAGATTTATGTACCAACTTGTTTCAATTTCTCATGTGCATCTCTGTAGTTTTGTTTCATTGTTGTTGACAGCGTGGCTTTGTGAATATACGTTTTTAATTTGACTTCACCAATAAGAATAAGGTTACTGCAATATCGCACATCTGTGCTTAGTCGGTTAAACCACAAGACTCTGAGAGTAAAATACAGCCAATTACTGACAACGAAACAGAGGTGCGGGTAAGCACATCAGGGACTTGTTGGTGGATACATCTTATCGATAGAGACCTGAAAAATTCGCGTTTTCTTTCGGCTTCAAGCTAGAGTTCCAGCAACTATAAGTTCGTGCCACTTTCGCAATTGGCCCGTGACTTATCTGACACTTCCTGGAAGTCGCTTAGCCAATAGTACAGTAACAACTATATCCCTGCGTCATCGAGCAGCCAGTGGACAGATAATGTCTGCTTGAATACACATATGTTCTTGGAGGTTAGCATACAGGTCAGTGAACCAGCAAAATTTCCCGTCTCTACTTATCGATCGAGATTATGGTATATCACGAAAATGTTTTGTGCCAACATACCCTTGAAAACACTGTACTTTTTTGTGACGTGAATGATTGGGTAACACAACACAGCTGAATGGAGACAAATAACAAGGCATCAAAATTACAACAGAGGGGTTCTTATTGGCTCAGTCAAATAGGGTAACAGCTCCACGTACAAGCATAAGCCAGTAGTCTTTTCACAAGCTGAACGTGCGTTGAAACCCAGCAATCAGTCAAGTTTACCCGCGATAAACCATCATCTTTACTTATAGATAATATCAAAGGTCCTTAGGAATAACTCTGACGCAATGTCTTGTCACACATTGCTGAGTATGAATTAGTCATCCAGATATATGGGTCAGATTACTGTAGAAGCTGGATCTTACCAGTTGTTGGAGAGCTCTACGGTTTTCGCTCTATTTTCGAGGTCATCCCACGTCGACGTGTGGGAATAATAAGAAAACTGCACCTGCCTCTGAGCTGAAATTGCTGACTGCATAGCAAAGCGTGCCCAAGGCCAGACTTATTGTTGTTATGGGCGCTGCCTACCTCGGAGCCCTGGCAGAGAAATAAATGGGTTTTACATGTTAAATTATTTCCTATGGTACTCGGTCACTTTGTGTGATATTGCTTCTGGACGAAAACCATTTTCTGCGCCGCGAAAAGGAGAATATTGCTACGTAAATAAAATCGCAGAAAAGAAATCATGAATAGCCATTTTCGCGTGTTTTTGTGTGTAAAATGCTTTTTTGCCCACAATTTTCAGAGTATTGGAAAAACTGCCTGCACGTTCCATAGCAATGTACGCGGCACCGAGACGAACAAAAAAGTCATAGGTGGCATATATGTTACTTCAACCGTTACTGAGCCAGGTGGAAAATAATTTAACCTGTAAACCCCTATGATTGTCCCACCGTGGCTTCAAGGTAGGCAGCGCCCTTAAGGGCTTGTTCCCGAGTTTTTTTTCAAACTGGTGCCAATAACTCAAATATTTTTTAACCAAAAGTTTTGAAAAAATTTGAGTCAATGTGCAATCACACGGTGCACAATACTGTGGACGTATTTTTTAAAATAATGTACCATTCGCCAGCAAAAAAAAAAAAAAAAATATATATATAATTTCCTTCATTTTTGCCTATTTTCACGACGAAAAACGTGGTACTTTGGGTAATGAAATCTAAAAAACTGTTCAGTATAATTCTACAAAAAAATTCACCTACAACTTATAACATATAAGTGTCAAAACTATGCGGCGAAATTTTGATATGAGTATTAGGTAGCAATAAAAAACATTTCCGAAATCACTGACTGGATTTATTTACTTGGACATACTCCATTGCGAAATAAATGACTGTCAAAAGGAAACTAAAAATAATACAAGAAAACATAAATAAGCATAGTGTGCTTTAGTCATCAGGATACATACACAACATGAAATTCCAAAACTGGAATCTGGTCAGATAAAAACAAGGAACAAACAGAAAATAAAAGAAATAACAAGAACATAAAAATAGCTAAGTTGACATACGACACAACGATGAGACGAGACAAAAACACAAACAGAAATACAACAAACAACACAACGATGAGATTAAACAAAACACAAATATGTCGGACACAAACAGAAAAAACAACAAACGACACAAATGATGAGACGAAACAAAACACAGTAGTTTTCCAAAAAGTCAGTATAAACGACGTTTCGGGAACTGGAATCTGTTCCCGTCATCAGGTAGACACACAGAGTTCAGGAACACGAGTGCGACTGATGAGGAGACTGGAAAAACCATGGGTTTATATAGGGTAAAGCCCCTTATCGTGCTCAGCCAATGGGAGACGAGCTGTCTCCTGATTGGTCGTGCAGCATGTGTTGGCTCTGATTGGTTGTGGTGGGTTGAGTAATTGTTTTTATTTTGTGCTGTAAATTTGTTTCTCTTTTAATCAATGGGATCCACATATTTTTTTAATTCAATACTCTGTTGACTGAAAATATTGTTATTGCTAATAATAAAGGCTGATTCTTTTATTTTTCTTTTAATTTTGTCAGTTTCCTGTGTAAGTGGTTTAGAGTCTTCCCAAAGGATTTTGTGGCTATTTTCCCATGCATGTTCGGCCAGTCTAGATTTTTGAGTTTCGCCTTTTTTGCAATTGTTTTTATGTTCTTTTATACGGG